>KN476057.1:0-10206 GCA_000787095.1 Periophthalmodon schlosseri
GGCTAATTTAGTATACCTCTCCATGGACACAAGCAGCTGACGTCCCCAGGCAGGTCAGATCTGTGGAGAGGCGACCCCGCTCACAGTAAGAATGGATGCTTTTCAAAGTATTTTTAATCAACTAGAACACCTGCAATTGAATGAATCGATGTATATATGTTTAATGCCATACTGTACATAAGTTACATTTATTAACACTGAATCATTCTTAATAAACTTTTTGTTCATTATGAATTAGGTTCTTCAGGCTTTCTTAAGACCAATTAGGTGTAGTTATTATAAAGTGTTACCTTTTGAATTTCCTGGACTTGCTGATTTGTTTTTTCACCTATTCAATGTACGAATGAAGTGAAAGTGGTATTCTATGGTTAAACTACTATTTCTTTACAAGGTTGCTTCACAGAAATCAACTTACCTCCTCTCTGTGTTGACCCAGGATGTCTTTGGTCTTTATTGATCCAGTTGTGGAAATGCTTTTTTGGCTTTTCTTCTGCTTTGCCACAGAGGTCAGAGGTCAGGGTCATGTACACATTGCTATTGTCTGACCAGGCTGAAATGAATCGTCTGGGGTGGGATAACAGTGCGGCGGTAAGACATGCCATCCCTCATGGGCTTTAGGAGGAGTCCCAATGTGACCCGATACAGGAAGAAGCTCCATTGACTCTTTCCAAAATCATAAATCTACACCTCAGAGCTATTCTTAGTTCAAATACTGGTTTACAGTGAACTTGTACAAAAGGTTACGCTTGGAATAGGTTTTACACTTGAGCTCTAACCTTGCATGGAGAGAATTTGACCTAAAATAAGTTGGGAAATAAGAAACCATTCATCTTTGTGTCAATGCTGTTACTAACCGGCCGTTGTCCACCATGAACCCCAACTAAGGACTGTAGCGGCAGGGTAAGACTCCAGTCACCTTATATCAGGTCAAGTTGAGTAAGATGAATTTAAGTTAATGAATTATATGCTACAAAAAAATAAAAAATAAAAAAATAACAGGGATGCACCAATACAATACAGGTAACGGTTATCTGTGCCAATATTGAAGATTTCGATGGATCAGATATTGGTTCAAAGATATCGGTTCAGTCAATATCGGTTCAATCGATATCTCATTTGTAGTTACTTTATATGATAAATAACAGTTACAAAACACATTTTTGGATGTTTTTACTATACACCGTGTGTTTAAAGGAAATTGTGTTTTCAGTCTCTGCCCTAGTATCCCCCGACATTGGGATTGGAACAGAACAAGCTGGCTCCCTAAATAGACACACCACATGCTCAAATTCTGTATCACACACCTATTTTTAAACACATTTTAAATTTCCTTTGAACCTGAGATATTTTACTTTTGAGCAATTCGTTATTATGTCATTTTCCTATTATGGCGAAATAAAGGTCTTTTACTCAGGGAGTAAATCAGGAGGATCAGGAGATACTGGAAACAAACCTTTTAAAAATCTAAGTCTTCCACTTGTTCTTTATAATTAGAGTAGCAAACAGTCTCGATCTTTTGTCCTTATTGCTGGCATCAAACATGCCTTCTCCGTCAGATTACCCCGCATATTATTGAAGAGCGACTCTGGGATCACAGTTAATCTAAAAGACTGGGGGCATTTCAGGAGACTATATTGGGAGCACATTAGCTGAACTTTGGTGTGTAATGAGATTGAGTTATTCAATCCAGTCCATGCGCGCACTCACCTCCTTCCTCTCAGTCTCACACCATCAAACTATCAGCTTTCTCCTCCAGGAAGTTTGGAAAAAAGATGATTATTCTTTCTCCAGCCCTCCCTCCATCTCTTTCCGCTCATCTCCACTTCACCTTGAACTACTACCTTTTCTTCAACTTCTACTTAAAGCACATGTGAAGGGCCTATTATATATTCAGAACATCTGAAGAATTTTCAGTTCAGTTTCATGCCATACTGTGGTAGATTATTAACCTGGCTCACGCCAGATTGATATGTGTACCACTCTGAATTGAGTTCTACACATTTATCGTTCTGAAACGGCTCTCGAATCTGATTGGTGGAAGCGTCACAACAGCAGAACAAGCCGAAGAATCAAATTTTTGTTACATCCACATCTCCCCTGTCAAATGCACAAAGCGCTTACCTTCTGCACATTTTCACAAACAAAATAGTCTGTATTGTCAAGAAAATGGGCTGAAGTTCGTCTGTCGGTGTCGCCATGTTTGTTTTGGTTCTTTTGGACGCTTCGCCTTTGGCTTCCACACAAACCTCAGTGCTGCTCTGTCATTGGTCCACCAGTTGCTCGCCGAATTTGAACCTTACAGCAGAAGTCTCTCAAGATGGATTCTTGTGAGTTTGTGAGCTCCCAAATATTGCGAGAATCCATCTTGCTGTGCAAGGTTAGAAGATTACAGCCATAGAAACAACTTTTCCATGGAAACAAGCAGGATGAGGCCCTCCTCCAGGCAAAATGAGTCAGGTTTGTGGAGATGTAAGCCCAGTCACAGTGAGAATGCATGTTTTTCAGTTCCATAAACAAAAAAAAAAAAAAACCAAACAAAAAAACCAAAAAAAAAAACCCCAAAAAACCCATACATTTATTTTTGTCTATTTTTTGGCTAAAAAGTTGCATACTGTGGCTTTAATTAATTTTTACTATATAAAGTCTTTTCTGCTATGCCGTTTGGCATCTATTTATGCTTCATTCTTGTGTATTTGCGGTCCAGGTATAGTAAAGTTGTCAGTATGTAAACTGCTGTATGCACAAACTGGACAGGTTGAACATATTGATTCACGTGTGTGAAGATTCAGTAATGGCCTGCGTAATCTATTATCCCTCAAACATTGTGTGTGAATGCAATAAATACCTCTGCTGGGTAGAATACAGACAAGTGCTTTCATAAAAAACAACATTACACTTTTCTTTAGCAGACATGGGATTAAAGTTTTCTGACAAATTTGTTTTTGAAAATCAGCATTCAATTAACAGCCTCCAGAAATAACATTTGAGAGAAGTAAAAAGCGTTAAGCTAATACAAGAATAATGTGTAGAATTTATGAGACTGAATATTACAAAGGACAAAGAACTATACGGTAAACATAAAACTATTAGTTGCAAACTCTACACTTTAAAATGAGCTGTCACTTCTCCTGCAGCTCTGCACGTGAGCATATATTTAGTAACTGCGTGTCATTGTTAGTCATCTCTGCATAGTGTTAGTGCATCTGTTGAGATGCCTGAGCACTCTCTCATCTCGTCTCTTTGCCTGGCTGCATAATAAGCTCCATTTCACTGCATGTGCGTGGGCCACAGGTCGACCTCTCTCATTTTCACTCCTCACTCATGTAATCTAAAACAAGTGAGGAACATTTGAAACTGCAGTGGCCATTACACCTGCACCATATGAGAAAACCATGTGGTAAGCATAATCAGTAATGTAAATAGGTAATGGTGAAATGAAACTGCAAATTGCAAATATTTTGACGCTGTTTGGGGCTAGTGTCACAATACTAAAATTTCAAACTCAATTTCGACAATCATAAAAGGGCTCGATGCTCTACACAGATTTGGAAACAACAGTGATAATTAAACTCTTTCTGTAATGTTACTATATGGTCTTATGCTAGTTCTGGTATACATCAAGATCAACAAAGGTCCAACTTTGTCCTACTGCTACCATACTAGTTTTAGTACCCATTATCTGCTTGTGGATTTTTATTTTTTTTTTAACAACCGTATTTGGAGCACAGTTTCTCACTATATAATTTGTAGGAATTATTAGATGGGATAGGAAACAATACGAAATAGAGACATTCAGCAAATGTTTGGGAACAGGAAATATCACAAAACTTTTCTTTACTGTAAAACCTGTCTCAAACAAAACCTTTCAACACCAAAATGCTAAATAAAATTAATTATTTGTATGGCATCAATACTAGTCTAGATCTTTTTGTGGCTAATTTCATTTAAATGTGTGCAAAATGGAGAATTAACGTTGTTAATTTATGTTATATTTGCTACTATTGTGCTGGTGATCACAAATCTTCTAAAATCGCTATTATTTTTGGACATTAGTCTTCTTGCGTTTCGTCGAATGCTGATGGCGGACCCTTTCTTTTCTCTCTAACACAACACAGGGCCAATACAATAATGCAATCTGCTGCTTCTTTCTCAGTGACATTAGGTTTAATCCATGAATGGAACCTTTTGTGATACTGATATCACTTCAATGGAGAGCTCTACAGCCACACCTTTTATTTGCATTAGATGTTATTCAGTGACACGATAGACATTTTCAGCAACATACACTACCAGTCAAAAGTATGGAAACCCTTTTTCTTTTATTTTTCTTCATTATTTCCATGATTATTTAGATTTTAGATTCTCATTGAAGGCATCAAAACTATGAATGACACATATGGAATGTAGCAAACAAATAAACGCTTAATAAGTCAAAACTTTTTTCAGATTTTAAACATGCTAAAATAGCCACCCTTTGCTTTAAACCCTGATTTGCACTTTTTGCATTTTTTGACCTGGACATGGCACGCCTGTGAAGTGAAAATCATGTCAGTAGACTTCATCAGAAAGCTCAGTGAGAGAAGGCTAATGGTTTGCAGCGCTGTCGGCAAAGCAAAGGGTGGTACTATGAGGATTAGATTTTTTCTTTTCTACATTATTCCATTCGTCTTGCATCATCTATTTGATGTCTTCCCTATGTATTTAAAATGTAGAAAGTATTACACATAAAGCAAAAAAAAAAACACTGAACGAGAGGGTGTGTCCAGACTTTCGACTGGCAGTGTATGCTTTCCAGGAACCAGGCACGTGGGTAAAGAAAATACCTCAAGAGCTTGTGTAGCTCGCGGGCTGAGGAGAGAACGATGGTGGTTTGTGTACGCACTGCTAAAAGGTCATTTCCATGCATTCGCAATGTGCTCTGGTGCCCCGAAGGCTCACAATTTCATATAAAGGAGGGAACACTGTTAGTTCATTAATCAAGGCTAGGAGTGCTCACCTGACAGCCACATGCGCTCAGATTTAAAGCATGTATAACCATTCCAACATTACTCACCGTAATTACAAGCGCATTTTACACCCTTTGGCCTATAGATCGTTTGGCGCTTATTACGACCTGTAGTTATGTCTGTGTACAGCCGTGCGGCCAGGAAAGACCAGCATATTAAATCATGAGATGAAGGCTCTTGTTGTGGTAATGCTTTTAGAAAAAATGTGAACATAAAAATGTATGTGATAATGTCATCCTGTATTATTACAATCTTAATAAAAGTATAGACTTCAATGAGCTGCCAGTTGCTCGTTGTAGTAGTATTAGTAGTTCTTCAGGTGTTGTAATGATAAAGACTTGAAGTCATTCTAATCTAAGTAATTGTAATAGTAGTAGTAGTTCTCCGTCATCATGCAGACAGAAGATGGTTGACAATGAAATGTTCTGAAATTTCCACTTATATTAGAATGACACACATGGACAAAGCACAGACTGTACAGCTCATCCCAGTGCTCAGTCGATGCACAGATATTGATCGGGTTATAAATACACGCCGTGACACCCCTGGGCGTCCAGCTGGAGTTATTATAAGACGTAATGCGATCGATAAGGACTTGGAAATGAGGCCATCGACGCTCCATTGTGACTCTGTTTGTGTGGGTCAGTCTACGAAACTCAATCCTTACTCAAGAAGACCCCAGGGACCAGAACTAGCCTCTAAAGTGCAGACCAGACCCCTCCTGAGGTCCTAACATGACATAGGCCTGGGTTACATCCGGTGGACCATCAAAGCCATGTATGCAAGAAGCTATTCTCAGCCCGCGCTGGATCTGTTACAACCAAGCTAAACGGGGAACTCTGACCGATATTTTAAATTTAGGCCTGAAACCCAAATCCAAGTCATTACTCTCTTGTAAAGTGGTTGTCACGTTTTAGTTTTTTTGCCCATCTCTTAGCTATTTATGGGTTTCAGCTTCCTGTTATTTGCAACAGGACATTTTTCTGTTCAGAAGATATAGTATTTTGTTTGAAATTCTTAATCGCCATGCACCACCAACACTCTTGTTATAAAATTGTGCTGGTTGACAATATACTATAGGGGGAAAAAAACAACTACAAATTTTAAGTCTGATAAGCCTTACTTTAAGTTTCTATTTATTGCTGTTTTTACCAATAAGCTTTGAAGGATAGGGCAGATTTAAATAGAATGGGAGAGACATCCAACAAATTCTCTGAGCCGAGAATGGGCCTTTTGGATACTGTGCATAACAGTTGAATTGAGAAAATGTATTTGAACTTTTGCCAATGACTTAACCTTCAATTGTTTTATTGTAGTCCCAACCACCTTTTACAATCCTCCATCCAATTAAGATGTTGGTTGTTGCCGTTCTTAGAAAGCAGGGCGTCTCTTGACTTTGTTTTTTCCGACAGCATAAAGCCCAACTGTTATGAGACCACGGCACAGCGTGAGGGTAATGTGTGTGTCTGGAAAACCAACACTGATAGATCACTACTTCTTTACCTGCTGCTGGCATAATTTCTGGTATGATGCAGTCTGTGCAAACAACCTGCGTCACATACGTCACACGGCTATTTATTCCAAACAAATAAATTCAACAGACTAGGGTAATGAATGGTCGGCTGTCGTGACTTTTTAACATTGAGAATTTGGGAAGGGATGAACTAGATTCTCAAAGGGTATTCAAATTTTGCAACACAAATGAAACCTTCTGTTCAAATTAACTAGACTAGTGTCTCTCTCTCTCTCTCGTGTCACACTTTCGTCATTACGATCAATAAAGGTCATGCTCTTAATAAAAATATATATATATATATTAAAAAGCTTCATCTGCTCGTTTTAGTATTATTGTACTTAACAGCTTTTTTATCATTTTAGGCCTTTCTCAGGCTTGGTACATAATACTAAAGCTTCAAACTGAAGATCGATACCAAGAAAAAGGCTTGATACTGATTTCAATACCACAACGATTATAATAAATATAAGATATATCATATATTTTAAAAAACATTATTTTTTAGATGATATAACATTTTTAATACATGCTACTTTAACACTCAGGCTTCCTTTTAAAAAGAGTCACACTCAGGACCATAAGGACTTACAAAAACAGTTGTAAAATCATTGTAGATGCTTTTTTCATGCTTTTTTGATGAAATCCAAAGAACTATCCCTGCTATTTTTGATTAGATGATGATTTTTCAGCTGTTTTTGTAGTGCACATTTAAGTCCTTAGGGTCCTAAGTGTGACTTTTTTGTGTTTGGGGACTAAAAACTTCAACAAGAATAAAGCCTTTCCACAAAATTTGGTGTCTTTAGCATTAACTGAATTGAAATAGTGGACTGACTAAGTTTAAAAAAAAAATGGCAAAATGGACAAAAATGCCAATATTTCACCATTTAAGTTTTAGTACTTTTAAAGTGGGTATCTAGTTTTGAGTATTTAGTATGTCAAATTTTTATTTATTTATTTATTTATTTATTGACAACTCTTGGCCTTTGTTGGTTCACTTAATTTTTATTAAATACAGTGACTTTCTTCTTCAATGGAACCTGCTGTCTAGGGATGTCAAGCTTATTTGGTTTCATCAAGGTAGTTACATTATGTGAGGTATAGTAGCATATAAGACAACATCATTAAAAATAAAAAGTTTCACTCTTTCACTGTTTGGTCGTAGTGTCAATAATCGTTAATAATCATAAAATTGCGCGGTTCCTTCTTACAATATATGTAACACTAAAATCTGACAATTGTGACAGCCTTACTGTTATCTAAAAGAATTTCAATAAAATCCGTAATTTCACATACAGGCATTTGGAATGGTTTAGTTCACGTCACTGATCAAAATATAAACATGAAATTTCTGTCATTGTGCCTTTACATTTGAAAAAATGGAGCCTTGGAACAGTTCGTCAAGGTGAAAGACTCTTTCCTGTAGCACAGTAATTTAATTTGACTTTCTGCTTAAATCCTCTCAGAGTTTGAAGTGTGGTCCCTGGGCTTGTCTTTGGGATAATGGTTAGTGACACTCTCTGTCGCTGGAGTCCCTCTTCCATCTCCCGGTGTCGCCGCGGGAGGCAGGAATGAGGCCAGCTGTTGATTAGAGCAGAAGAGAAGAGAGGGTGAGAGACAGGACCCTTGTACAGACCTGCTTCCTGTTTCAGTGCACTTCAATGCAGTCTAAAGGCAATACTGAATCAAGTAATATGCTATCCTTTTAAAGCTGACTTTTTCATACTTTTTACTTAAAGGTACTTTATTTTTACTGTCTTAAAAACGTGAAAAACAGAACTTGTTCATTCTAAATAGTTTGCTGCGGTCCAGTTATTCCTCACTTATGCATTCCGAGCATCCTAATTATCCACCGCAGTGAGTTTATAAGCATTTTTCTCAGCTTTCGGATGCCAGGACGGCTGTTGCAGTAATGCTATGAACAACGGCTAGCATGCTAACAATGCACCAGCCCCTTAGAACCTGTTCAGGCCTTAAAGTTTCCCTGAAGTTCAAGTCTACATAAATGAGTCAGAACAGTTAGTTAAATTAAGTGATTTTGTACTAAGAACTTCATGTGTCCTTACACCATGTAACATACACAAGCATTTGGGCCTGTTACATAAGCACTGTCACTTAGTCAGCTTTAATACCGGCTGCTCCTGATCTCCTCAGACTTGACTTTAACGTGGGGACAAACCTATGAAAACCTTAAAGGGCAGAATCATTTTAATTTTTACATTTTTATTTCATCATCCATAATTCAATTCTGTGGTTTATCAGAAATGTAGTCTATGAGGGCTGAACAATATTGTAGAAATATAGAGTTGCCTATTATGATTGGGGTATTTTTATTTTTTTTTAAATAATATTTAACATGTGAGAAAAGACAAAACTATGAACAGCCAGTCAATACAAGAATATTGTGTATTTTACAAAATGTTTATTAAACTAAACTACAGTTTATATATTTTTTTATATAATGAGAGCCCATGGAGACATTAGCTATCCACTAGAAAAGTTACACAGTGCACCTTTAACTATAAAATAGTGATAATGTAATGTATGTCTAATCCAGCTCCCGCAGACACCATTTATAGATACAGATTTGGGAGGTGTGGTGGCAGGACGGGGAGGTGACGTGGTGTTTTTGGGTCCCGCTGGGATCTGACTCAGTCTGGACCAGATCCCTGCAGGGTCTTTGTCACCAGGGAAGTAACGGCTTGTGCGCCCCCTACTGTTGCGCAGATGTAGTCGTTAACAGATATATCTGAATGTGTGAACCCTGTTGAACTCGGCAGGGAAATGGCATCTTGTGTTTACCATAACAAACTGCACTGATGGCCCATGTGCATTGGACATCTGTTGTATAGTTTCTTCAAATTCTCAACTTTTTAGACTGTTACTTTGGATGGGCTGCTTTTTACAATTTTAAGTAAGTTAACTAAGTTCATAAAAAAGTTTGTAAATAATTTGAAACTATTTTGTGAATTACAGCTAGAGTGGTCACTTTGTCAGTTTGATTGGTCCAATTGGCAAATTATAAAGACAGCAATTACTGTGGTATTATAATGTCCCCTACAAACAATAACATCAGGTCTATATAAACAAAACATGCTCACGCTGAGGTTTACATCCAAAAATGTGTTAAATGCATGTGATTTCTGTATTATGCTTCCTAACAAATACTTAACATGTGCCCTGTGAACTAAATGTTTTTTTAATTCATAATTTGCCAATGTAATCACAGTTTCAATACTTAGATTTTTTTTCAAAATCTGTCACCTCGAGTTCCAATTTTTTTGAATTCTTGAATAAATGAAGACGCGATGCAAATCACTGCAGTGCACACTGGTTTGTTCTTGTGAACTGTAAAGGCAAAAGTTGAAACTGAAAATTAAAAATGACAACTAATTTAAAATGAACCACTGTGCGCGCACACACACACACACACACACACACACAGACACATGCACACACTAAAACTATGAAAATAAATCTGAAGGTAACTGAATTTGATTTAAAAACCCGTGCTAATGAAAAAATTCTGTCTGTCCTTGTCTGTCTTTTTGAATGATGAATGCATGGTTTTGCTCCGTTCCAACAAAAACATTATTAATTTATGACGATCTAATTACTGCGGTTCATTCAAGGCCTTTTTCAAACCCACCTACACCTCCTTCCTTCTATCCACTGCAATACTCCTGC
>KN476057.1:10251-27303 GCA_000787095.1 Periophthalmodon schlosseri
CCTGCTGAAGTCAATACAAGATGCCAACTGTTCAGTGCATTTTGCGATGACTTCAGATTAAATTTTGGCTTTACACTTTACACTGGGGAATACAATTTTTTAAACAATAAATCGCCCAATAGTCTGGTTGTTCACTAGCCTCCGTCAGTGTGCAATAACATGAGCAGAAAGGTGTTATTGGATCCTGCCACTGTCTGCCCTGTTGTCATTATCACCAGTGGCAATCTGCTGTCAACCCGTCATTCCTCTGACCTGAGAGACCCAAATATGTCAGCATTGACGTCACACTCCAGCATATTGTACCCTCACACATTATTGAGATGGGCTTTCACAGGCCGTGGATTAGATATGGTGTAATGTTGAATAAAAGAGTCCTGACTATGGTCCTGTTTCAGCTTTGATTAGAGGTGTGCAATATATCAATTCTGATATTCACTATCAGTTTTCATGTATTGGTGTTGGACATATTGGTATTTTTTTCCTCCAGATTTTTCGAAGAGTAATGAATAATACATTTTATTTAAAAAGCGGCTTTCAAAACACCCAAGGACACTGTACAGAACAAGTTAAAAACATTAAAACAGGTGAAAAAACACAGTGCAAAATCCAAAATACAAAACTGGATGACGGTGTGATTGGTTAAGTGGTGTAGGATTGTTTGAACAGGTCAGTTTTGAGTCGTGAGGAAGGGAGTTGAATGGAGCAGAAGAGGTGACAGGATGTTTACCCAATTATAAAAAGAACATCAAATTTATATTATATCTCAGAAATTGCATTTAGTTATACAATTTACTAAAAAAAGTTAATTATTGAAATTAACTACTACTTCAATTTGTGGTCCTTGCCATCAATAAAAAATATATATATTGATATCAACAGCAAATAACATGTTCTTGTCTGGCATCCAGTGAAAGTTGTTATTTTTTTCTGCAAATTGAAGTTCATCCTTTTTTTTTTGTACAGGAAACTATTTAACTATTAGTCTGTGCCCTAAAGTTCGGCAGTGTTTGTGCATTGCTTTATCTAATTGGAAATAGGAAAAATGTTCAATCAAATTTCCCCGGTCCTGTGGAAAGCAAATTTAAACGGAAATTGACTAAACCAGCTAGCGCTCTTTTTTTTTTTTTTTTAGAAGAAATCTAGAGATGAATACCACCTTGCTATGGTAAATCAACAGATCCCAATGATATAAAGGCTTTAACTTAAGGGTGATCTTCTGACTGATTCTAAAAGTAGTTCGTCGGTTCCCACACAGAGTTCATTTTTCCTGCTTATTGTTGCGCTCATGTGCTGTGATATTTCTGTTGCTGCTAGCTCTTATTCAGACACGTGAATCAGACTGCTACTGTTGTTCACATGTTGCATCTGCCAGGCCCACACTGGTAGAAGCCGATGTTAGCTGTACTCTCTGTGCTGACGACTGCCTGTCATCGAACTAAACATGCCCTTTGATATTTGAATTTCTTTCTTTTCCTTCACACGATTCACTTTCAAAGCAAGCCAGAAAAAAGGCATGCGCTCATTAAGCAGCCTTTTTCATTACTGTTACTTTAAAGTCATAACAGCATTTCTTGTCAAGTGATTTTGTAAGAATCATGCATAGATATTTGTTGCATTGGAAGGTATTAACTGTCACTACTTTGTTTTTGTGCAAAGGTGGTGACAGAAGGAGAGGCTGTTAGCTAGGAGATCCTCAGGCGTTTTAATTGCGTCTTAAATGCTAAGTGTAGTTTGAAAAGGTTGGCGGTGCACAGGAAGTGACACAGTGATAAATGGCACAGAACATACCTCTTAACTAGAGTTTGGTTCCTGTGGCCTTGATGGATGTGACTCAGGTGGTTTCTGGGACTATAGGTCTGTGCTAAACAAGAGGCACACTCAGGAGGTAGACTAGACCAGAGAAAATCATCTGAAAGCTGCTAAGTCTCCAAGTTTGAAAATACCATGTTTGAGAAGTAGGGCTCCGCTGAACGATTTGGGAAAAAATCTTACTGCGATTTTTCTGACAAGCGTTCCGATTGCGTTTAGATTTGCAGTTGATGTTTAGCAGTTGGAATGAGACTCAATAAATGATCAAATCGTCCGTTTCTGGTGTTTCGATTCAACGTCTTGTTGCGTTCGATTCTCACTTTGTCCTCCATTTGCACGGCGTTGACATTTCTGCAAGGGCGGGAAAAGGATAAGCCTGGTTCTGGTTGGTTAATTGGCTAATCGGACATCACCGCAATGAAGGGAGAGAGAGTGCATGATGTTAAGGTTTTTAAGCCGACTTTTAAAGGTGTCCAAAGCTGTGCTTAAAACTACGTCACCCAACTTTGTACACCTTTAAAAGTCGGCTGGCAAAACCTGGAGTCCTTTCGCAGCTATAGAACGTAAACGGCTCGAAAGAAGCCCACTGCTACTATATTCTCACAGAGGGGGGTTTTGTTTTGCAATCACTTTTTATTTTACACATATTGCATAAACATTCATTATAGTAAATTCATCGCCATACAAAACAGCATGAAGTACAAGATAACCGTCATTACTATCAGTTTCTATATGAATTATGCTTAGAGGCAATTTTTCTGATAAATTCTCCTTTCTCAAAAAAGAAATGATCCTATTTGTCTTGGCTGGATTGTTGCACTCTTTAATATTAAATGAACAAAAATTCACTGGAAAGGCCATTGCACCACAAGTTTATAATATGCATTTAGTCCCGTGGTTTGACTGCACACAGCATGGAATGTATAAACAAGTCCCCTTCGGTTATTGAATAAACAAAGAAATACAAAAGAAATGTAGCAGAGAAGGGTGGGCCTAAATAGCAACCCACACAAGGTTTTTACTAGCCACATTTTTGCGTCCTTTCAAATTGCAATTTCAATTTGATTTTGATTGATTGATTTTGATTTATTTTTTTTCTGACCAACATTGCAATTTATGCTTTAAGATCCTGTTCAAATTTCATATTTTACACACGTCCAGGAAGGATTTCAAAGAAGACTGAAGTTTGAACTGCTTAACTAATACCAGACACCAGAATGTTTGAAGGGGTTTAAACTGCAGGGTTATAGTTTTTATACAAACTAAGAGTGGATATAATGTCATTGTTTTCAGAGAAAATTATGTTTCTTAAATGATTCTTTGTGATTTGCTAATTATCTGTGATTTCTAGTTCATATTTACAAATGATGCTGGAATTGTACTTGTTTCTGAATTGGTCCAGTGGATTTTTACTCATCACTATTACATTGTTTAAAGGAGAACAATATTCAGGAGTCCACAGTAAAGACATTCAGACGCTTTTCAGAACTCTGATGTCACTGTGTTTGTTAGAAACACAGCGTGGACTTTTTTAATGATGCCATGTCTGATATGAGACGGCAAAGCTGTGAGCAGAGAGTAAACTTGAAAGACTGTTTGTGTTTCCTTCAGTTATTGTGAAGTTACTGTGACAGCAGACAGCCATGAATTAATTTGATCTGGGTCAATCAATACCAGCTTTAAATCTTTCAAAACTCTCCAAACAATCCATATCCATCAAAATAAGCACATTTTAAATGTTAATGTGTCAATCCTGTAACATCTCAGTTGCCAAAAACAAAACTGCATTTTTGACTCACAAATAAGGTTTATTTTCCCAAAGTGACGATGCTCACATTTGTCAGCAGCCTGCTTCATAAATATGAAACTGCCCTAATCTGCCCGAGCCTCTTGTATTTAATGTGGCCTTCTGCCCTGAATGTAAATGAACAGATTTGCTAAAACACCAGTGGGATTTACGTGAAATCACAGCTACAAGCAGGTAAACAGCTCGTCACACCTAGGGATGTCAAGATTAATCGCTTTTCCAGCTACCGCCAATATCTTTGGCCACGGTAGGTTTTTGAACTTGTGGTATACCACAGGAATCTTTCAAGGTGTAATGTGGAGCACAACGAGAGTCACTCACAGACAGTGTGTGTACATGTGTGTGTACATGTGTGTGTACATGTGTGTGTACATGTGTGTGTACATGTGTGTGTACATGTGTGTGCACACGTGTGTGTACATGTGTGTGTACATGTGTGTGCACATGTGTGTGTACATGTGTGTGTACATGTGTGTGCACATGTGTGTGTACATGTGTGTGTACATGTGTGTGCACATGTGTGTGTACATGTGTGTGTACACGTGTGTGTACATGTGTGTGGTACATGTGTTGTACATCTGTGTGCACATGTGTGTGTACATGTGTGTGCACACGTGTGTGTACATGTGTGTGCACACGTGTGTGTACATGTGTGTGCACACGTGTGTGTACATGTGTGTGTACATGTGTGTGTGTGTGTGTGTGTGTGAAGCCCAGCCACGCGTTTCACATCGTCCGTAAACTGGGAATAATCTTGTGTATAGTGTTAAACGCATTTTGGGACAAATGTTATGTCTCACCTTTATTAAACAGTTGTTGTAGTGGTTTTAAGTTTGTTTTTCTCTCTTGACCGCTCCATGCGCCGGAGTGAGGAGGAGGGGGGAGTCCCCGCGAGTGCACCAATACATACACATGTAGCACACACACACAGAGGAGGAGTCTTACCTGAGACCGCACTGAGACAGAGGAGAAATGAACTGGATAGTAGTATGAACTCCACTTTGAGTCACTTTTGCTCCGGGGTGTGTTTTGTCATCTTGTTAGCAGAGAGAATCAAGCGAATGCACTAACTTCAGCCACAATATGTTTGGATTAAAGGGGCAGAGCCCAATAATTGCAAATGGGAATTCAATCAATTTAAACCTATATAATTCCTTAGTTTGCATTGTTTTTTAAGTTTAATGTTTAAACAGTGCAATACAACAATTAGGTGTACTGTATAAGCAGGCTTTATATTTGAATATAATTATAAACCCATAAATTGCATAAATTAGGCTATGTAATAAATTAAGCATGTAATAAATTCCCAGTCATGTGACATTCAACTATCTGAACCGCCACACCAAGCCTCTGGGGCCAGAGGAAGCACTGATGTCAGTTTTTTAAATGTATTTATTTATTTTTAAATTTTGTCAATAATTGTGAATAATAATAAAATTGCAATATAATCTAAACTTTGAAAAGAACCCCATTATTAAAACCTGAATCACAAATCTAATCTCAAATCAAATCGCAATCAATATTTTTCCCAAATCGTAGAGCCCTATCTCCTACACATAAAGCAGATCAGATATCACAGCACATAACTGCATTATTCTATCTTCACTGCTCCTGATATAATCTCGGTGAGTGCCAGGCTTCCAATGCACCAGACACTGACTCTTATCCGTTTATTAGTAAATCTGATCAGGACGTCCCATAATGCTGCTCTCGTACAGTAATTCACACCCATCCATATCCGGGACGAACATGGAGGAAAAAAATTATAATAATAATAATAAAAAATAGCAGTGTTGATTAAGCTTCTCCATCAGGTTTAATGTGACATGCAATGAACAGGCCATTATTTTATTCTCTAAGTGACAGTGTGACTATATGGAGATAATACACACAGATGCATGACAAACCGCGGTATCCATGTAAACAGAAAGGTGTCTTGAATGTGGCATTTTCAACATAAGAATACTGCCATTGATTTCAGGACTGCCCTGTAGTTCAACTGAACACGCCATTAAGGCCTTCCTCATATTCTTTTATTGTAGATTCTGATTTGCCAGATGTCACCTTCAACATGTGGGGCAAGAACCTGTTTTTTCTATTGATGACTTGCATTTTCATTTAAAAATATCCCAGAGGATATTCCACAAATGTTTATGCTAAGTGGATATAGGGTAGTCAAAAGTATTGAAAATCAAATACTAATTGATACTAAAACTAGTATCGAAACTGAATACTCTGAAACCGAATTGATACCTAAAAGTTACATTCAAAACACAGAAATGAACCTTTCCCAATAGCTTTAGAATGATTTTAAGGTGTATCAGAAGTAGTATAAATATAAGTAAGACCACATAGACTAGTATATGCCCATGGACCACTATGGAACCTACTACTGGACGACTGAGGGATTACACAGATAAATGGTAATATAAAATAAAGTACTACAATTTAATTTTAAAAATGCCATTATATTATACTAAAGAGTTTTTATTATCATCGTAATATAAAAATTCGTAGTATCGAGTCTATTCCTTAGTTTTAAAATCAAGTTTGAAATTTGTGCATTTACAGTGCATTATTAATTCACTCCAGACCCAGTGGTGGTAAGCTGCTACTGTAACCACAGCTGCTCTGGGGCAGACTGATGGAAGCACGGCTGCCACTCTGCGCCATCGGCCCCCACCTATGCACTCATGCACACACCACATGCATACCAGACAATGTGGGTGAAGTGTCTTGCCTACGGACACAATGACAGTTTTTGCCACTGGCGCCCCACTGTGGCACCTGGTATTCCCAGCGGTCTCCTATCCAAGTACTAACCAGGCACAGCCTTGCTTAGATCTGAGATCTGATGAGATCTGATGAGATGAGGCTTTGACAAGCTGCTAAGGCCACATGCCATGGTGTCAGGCAGTGGGGTTGGTTGAAGAGCTGAACAGAAACTACATTTAACTACTCTGACTATATTATACTCGACATTTGTCAAGGTGGATTTTGCAGTGAATTCGAAAGGCTTTCAGTAGAGATACATGTCATTATTTAGACTTGATAAGTGACTATGGCTATGACAACAGGCTACCTTGAATAGTAAATGGTGGGCATTTAACTTAAGAAGTCGTGACTGTATTTCTGTGAATGAAACATAATCCTTCCTGCCGATGTTTGGAATAAAACATCTTACAGGAAGAGAAGAGGTCATGCCATTTGAGAGGCTTTCTGCAACAAGCGTATGCGTGGGAAGGAGGAATCCATTTTAGACTTGAATAGAGAAAAGGTAAAATGAAATAAACGTGTCGGTACTTCTCAAACTATTCAGCTAAAAGGCCACCACACAAAATGTAGCTTTACAGACATCTAAAATGCAGAAACCCAAAAAGAAATGCAAAGTGAAAGTCATTTTATTACACTAAACCTGAAAAATTACATGTCTTCATTCTGTTACTATACTTATTACGAAGTGACTAAGTGGTCTTAAATCAGTTCTTACTTCCTTAAAGTGGTAACTTCTGGAGGCAACAGTCAACTGCATGATTCCATGGATATAGAAAGGTACAACAGTACTTAGGAACATTCTCCATGGAGATGGATAGCTTCTATGCCGTACTGTGGAATATTATAGCCACAGGCACAACATTTACATGGGAACAAGCAGGAGGAGGGCCTCCTCCTTGCCAAATATAAGTCCGTTTTGTGGAAATGTAAGCCCACTCACAGTAGGATGCATGTTTTTGTATGTTTTTCATTGGTTGTAATATGGTTGTTGTAACATGGCAGTTGTAATTTGGCGGTTGGAGTGGTTGCCAGTGGCTGGGCAGGAGGCTGTTTGCGGAGCGTCCTGCTGCTTATGTAACATGAGGCCTTGGTGAGTGTGAGGATGAATCAGAGCTCGAACTGGTCCATGTCTGTTGCATAACAAGCTGACACCTCTCTGTCCCTCACATCCACGCACACCGCACCAACTCTGCACCTAAGCAAGCGCACACAATGAACACACACAGCCCTACACAACTACTTTTGTACAAAGAAAAACTTAACTGTGAGTATACCGGAACATTGGTGTGAAGTATTAGTATTGCAGCTGTGTATTCGTCTTATCCTAATTTCATGGTGGATTTTCAGGTTGCACCATGATAAATTGTGTCACAGGAAGGATCTACAAATGTTTTATCCAGGTTCTTTTTCCCCCTGATTCCTGGCTATGTTTAAATGCCACTCCTCCCTATTATTTAAGTTTCCAACAATGATATGAAACATTTTGTACACTGAAAGTCAAAACTGCCTAATTTTCAAAAATGGCTTCTAAAAAGTAATACAGTATTTCAAATATTTTTCCTCATCCACTTTTTTCATAGATATCGATAGATGGCGTTTATGTATTTAGTGCATTTCAGTTTTTAAACATTTTTGACTGCAGTTTCTATGCCACCTGCTGCCTGTTCATTTACTAATCATTTACTAATCATGTCCCAGCTCTTAATCTATAATGAACCATAACCCTAAAGCATGAAACAAGCCATGAATATGTGTTACAAAATGTATCTTAAAGTGCCTTCATGACTTATTCACTCCCTGTATGTATAAGCTCCTAATTCTTCTATGAGACACAGCACTGATGGTGTAAGGTGCAAATTTACACACTTTTATCAATTAGCAAAATATATAGTTTTTAAGGGATTGTAATAATATCAAACCATAACCTTCATGTATTTCCACATCAATAAAGTAGAAATAACATTTTCTTACCTTCAGCATTGCCTGCTGTTTGCCTATTGTCATAAAAAACACAACAATACCACAATTGCATCACTTAACAAGATGAATGGGCAATGAGGAAGCAAAACTCTCTGGTTTAAAATTTTGTATTAGATGTTTTTGAATATTGGAACTACTGTCCAGGGATGGCAATATTTTGACAAGAAATTTGACCCTATTGTGCCCACCAGTCACTATACATCTGGTTGTTTGCAATAAAGACAGCATCCTCCATAAAACCTGCCCAGATGCCTGTGCTATTCACTCACTGTGCCACCCTCAAATGAATAAATAGTGTTGTTGAATGAAGTACATGGGTTGGACATTATTATTTCATAGGAGTTGTTGTTACTTATCCAGCTCGCTAGGATCAGGCCTCTGCCCGTTCACCACAGACATAAATGTTAAATGGTGTTTTTGCTTGTATTTTTCTTCAGGCGCGTTACAAGCAGAGCCTGGACCCCACGGTGGACGAGGTGAAGAAGCTGTGCACGTCTTTGAGGAGAAATGCCAAAGAGGAGCGAGTGCTGTTCCACTACAACGGCCACGGAGTCCCCCGGCCCACTGTCAACGGAGAGATCTGGGTTTTTAACAAGGTACAAACAGGCTGTAGATTGTAATGGAAGATTTAAACTGCATTAAGATTATTTACATTATAACGGGATGAGAAGGTTTGATTCTCGAATACAAGTCTGTGCACTTCTGTCTAGTTTTCCATGTGACTGTTCTTTTGTGCCTAACTTTTCAGGTGGAGCATCCGCCACCTGCTTTTCTCCATGGAGATGTATTTTTCTTTTCTTAGAATGTTCCACAGTAAGGCTTTACACGTGTCTAACACTGTGAAGACAAGTAGGTGAAGTTACATGTAAGATCCATTGAGAGGAGACCCTACTCACAGTAAGAGTGTATTTTTTAAGCAATAACAACACCTGTAATTAAATAAATGCAAGCTAAATGAATTTAATGCCATACTGAGGAACACTCCAGGCAACTCAATAACATCTCCATGGAGACAAGCAGGTGGCAGAGTCATAGTGCACCTTTAAGAATGAAAAAAGATGAGGTTTTTGACATTGTTTTCAACCATTTTAGTCAAAATCACAATTAAATCACAACATCGTCAGGTTGAAGATTATAACCCACCATATAAGCACAAATTTTTAAAAGTCAGTTTAGTAATGATCATGCGAGTATCCTAGTTTGTCTATATCCCATTAAAATGATTATTAAAACACTTATATGTTATACGCTATACATCTATACCATTGCGAGGTATAATACCATACCATCATACCAGCAAGTTCTTGTTTTCTTTGGGACTTTTTCAAAGAGCCGATCTCTTCTAATACTTCTTCCTCCGGCCCAAACTTGACCTAGACTGCCTTGTACACTTTCACTGTCTTGTAAAACAGACATCAAATCTCAAACTGTTCATCGACCGTCCCGTAAGTAAGCACCCACTCACAATGATCCACAGCAGCTGTCCACACCGCCCCAATACCTCTACGTCCTCACTGCACCCCTGGGCCCTGTCCCGTCTCCTCTCACTCCAAATTATATTCGGGATACGTACTTCTGGCGACATAAAGTGAAGCTCTGAAATGGGGGATCAGTAGGGATTTGTTGTGTGGCTTGAATAGGACTAGATTTCCATTAAATATCAGATAAAATACTTTACCAGCTCCCTTCAGTCTATGTGTCTGTATTGTCGGGTACATTTTGTTCTCGCTTATTTCTCTGTCTCTATACACCTCATGAAACAGACGCCCTATTAATAATTAAAAGGAATCTGTCAACGTGAGCTATCGGAACAACACGCTAACACGCCTATATGCAGCATGGTAAAATCGTAGACATAAGTAGACATAAACTGCCCAGAGTTTTCATTTGAACTGGAGGACATTTTAACTGACAGATTGCAGCGCTTTAAATGTATTTTATGGTTTATATATCTATAATTACTGGGACTATCCACATGAGTTATAAACGGCACAAAGTTCAGTGTATTCTGTCAGACCCCAAATAAGGTGATTTATTTATTTATTTTTATTTTATTTTTTTTTTAGAATATCTTCAAAAAGTGGTGGTATTACTTAAACACAAACATATTATTCTTTCAGTTGAAATAGCCATAAATTTAATAAGGAAAGTTTGTGGAGCTAATCTCAAAATCATAATCCTGTGTGATACATACAAGTGGAGTGTCAATAATGTCCATGAAATCTTGTGTTTCCATTCTATCAAAAATATAAGAATCAACCACGTTTCAAATAAGATTTGTACTGTTTATTAACACTGGTTCTACACTTGACTCTCTACTGAGCACATTAATGACATGATTATCATGGCCAAAGTAAAAGTGATTAAATAGCTGACAGATTAAAAGTGTTACGGATATCAGCATTTATAATTTTAATATGAACAAGTTCCATGCATGCTGTAAGCGTAAATAACAATCATCCAGAAGAAAACATCTTGAATAAGTAGCCAATAAGTAGGCTGCACAATCGATTATCACAATTATAAAAGGTGTACCACAACCTATTATTATCTACCTTTTTATTGTGATATTGTTTATTGTCCAATCCCTACTTCCCAACAACAACAAACCCTAAGAAAGTCTTTTTTTTTTTCTTTTCCCAGAACTACACCCAGTACATCCCTCTGTCCATCTATGACCTGCAGACGTGGATGGGCAGCCCTTCCATCTTTGTTTACGACTGCTCCAACGCCGGCATCATCGTCAAGTCCTTCAAGCAGTTTGCCCTCCAGAGAGAACAAGAGCTGGAGGTGAGTACACTCACTACGAGACCATAATCAGCACTCATGCCTCATAACACTTAGTAGTGCGGAGAATATAATTAGAAAAAAGGACTAAAATGAGAGCTGAGTCAGGCAGACAACAGACGCCGCAGGTCTGGTCATCATGACTTAGCTATGAATGGTTATCTATAGTCAGTTCATTCATATTGTAGAGAAATTGGGAGTTGGCCAAGAGCTGCTGAAGCTTGAATGCAAATACATGTGGGCTTAAAGTGCGATGTTATAGTATTGATTTTTACACTGATTGAAAGCTATTGTGATGATAAAAACAGTGACAAGCATAGTTAAAAACAATGTAGCGAGTAATTAGTAATTTGCTAGTCTGTGTAGGTGTTTTTTTTCATTGACCAGTTTTGACTTTCAAATTTACCATCACATAAACGCTACCAAAACCATTATTTTTCAGGCCAAATGGGTGCATTCACACTTAAACAGACCACATCAGAACTGGAATGAAACTGGGACAAAATCCTGAACCTGAACCCAACCAGGACTAAAACAGAACCAAACCAAGTCTAGATCAGGACTAAACTGGGCTCAAACTAGGGCCAAACCAGTGGCAGGGTAAAGTTGTTTAGCCGAGTAAAGCAATTAATGAAGTAATGAATTATTAGATGTGCTGTCAGTTGAAAAAGAAACACATTGATTTATCTAAGGAACCAAGTGGAATGAGATTAGCGGGTAGCTCCACTTTAAAGACTTGAAATCTTTGTGAAAAATCTTGTGTGCTATATACTGTTTTTGTATGCTAAAAAACTGAAAAAACAATTCATTTTGCAGACTTCTGCTGCTGAATTGCAGACTCATGAGGTGTGTCTTGACTTTCCTCCTTAGAAAAATTGAACTTCCTGGCGCTGGTTAAACCAATCAAATGCACATCTGCTTCTGATTGAGGCTCCTCCACTACAGCCTCTTCGGCACTTCATCTTTTTATTATGTTTCTCTCGTTCTCCTTTTCTCTTTTTCTCCCTTTCTCTCTCTCTCTCTCCGCAGCAATGACATGTTATGTGAAATCCTAATGAGAGAGTGCTGCCATTCATCTCACTTATTCATGGGGAGGTTTGAGCTAGTCTGTATTAGCTGGGAAAAGAGTGGAGAGACAGAGAGAGGAAGGGGGAGAAAAAGAGTAGACGGAGAGTAGAGGGAGTGAGAGAAAGGCATAGGGAGAGAGATGAGTTAGAAAGGAAGATAGAGGGTGAGGAGAGGGGAAGGAGTCGGGGCGTGAGTGAGAGAAAGAAAGAGGTGAGAGAGAATGGTAGAGAGGGAGGGATAGAAGGAAACAGAATAAAGGGGGAGCAGGAGAGAGGGAGTGAGAGAGAGGGAGATAAGAATGGAGAGAGAGAGGGAAGAGAAAAAGGAGATGTGGAGTGAGGGAGAGAGAGAACGAGATGGGGAGAGAGATCAGAGAGACAGGCGGATACGGAGGGAGAAAAAAGGCAAAGGGAGAGAAAGATGAGAAGTGAACGAATAGAAGATGATTCAGGATGGAAGGAAATGGGAAAGGGGAAAAAAGAGAAAGGAAGGTAGCTAGGGAAGGAGAGAGGGAAATAAAAGGGAGATGGACAGGGAGAGCCAGAGAGATGGAGAGGATGGAAAAGAGGATATAGAAAGTGGATGTGAGAGAGAAAGATAGAAAGAAAGGGGAGAGAGTGCATGAGAGAACAAGAGAGAGAGACAGAGGTAGACAAAGAGAGAGGCAGAGGTAGATGGAGAGAGAGATAGGTAGACGGAGAGAGAGACAGACAGAGGTAAATGAGAGACAGAAGTAGATGAGGGAGAGACAATTAGATGGAGAGAGAGACAGAGGTAGACGGAGAGAGAGACTGAGGTAGACTGAGAGAGACACTGGTAGATCATAAGAAAAGAGATGGAGTAAGAAATAAAGAGATGCAGAGAGAGCGATACAAAGAGCGTTGTAGAGCAGGAGTCTGAGCTGCAGTTGTTAGCTGTAGAGAGGCAGAGGTGAGGAGACAAACTGCTGAGTGGATGCAGTGTTTGACAGGGCACTCCTCACAGACTCTTTCAAACTCGTGTCTCTTTGGAGGTCACAGCAGCAGCAGCACCAGGGCGGCCTCCTGACAACACTCGTCTGTGAGGAGGAGTTCACGGCAAACTTTGTGTAAAATGCTTAAGCTAAAGTCAGCATTTTCTCTCCACTGTATGTTCTAGTATAGGTTTTTTTTCTGGTGTGGTTCTTGGACTTTTTAAGAGTTGAATGCGCTTTTAACTTCTTAAGAGTCAGTTGTGCTTTTTCTTTATTTATTTATTTATGTCCACAATCTGATAAAAGCTCATGGACATGAAAACATTAATGAAAAGCTGTAACCCACTTGTTTTCATTTAAATCAATCATTCTAGGAAGAATCATTTTGTACTCTAATTGCACAAATTAAAAAAATAACCCTAAAATTCACAAAAATGTAATAGGACTTTTATTTTTATATTCATTTGTTTTTCCTCTGTTGTCTGATCTTCTCTCAACAAGCTATGCACAGAGTCTCAGCTTCAGAAAGAGCCCAGCCATTTGTCTGTACTCCAAAGACTTCAGACACAGATGCAAAAACAAAATGTACTAATTCTTGCAAATGAACCGCTGGTAAAAAAAAATAAAAAAATGTATGAAGTAATGGTCTAATTATAATAGGTGAAATAATGTGTTATGTAACCACTACATGAACTTACTCGTCGACTGCAAGTTGAAAAACACTTTTTGCTGCTGTAATTATCATAGAAATGTGTACAGAAAACTAAACCCAAACCAAAACTAAACAACTTAATTAAAAACTGAAGCATATCCTATTTATGTTGCTTTGTTTTACCTGAAATTTCTGCATCAAAGTTGATCTCACTTAAAGACTAGGTATGAAATTAGTCATACCCTTCAATCAAAACAAAAACTAATTTCACATAGATAAAAAATGTATGGAGGAAGCAGTTTCCAGACTACTGCATACCATATCATACAGTTGTACTCAAAACCTGCATAAGCCCTACTCAAAGATTACGGCTCCTTTAAGACCTGGTACAGTACATAATGTCCCCAAGGATCTTTCCCCATGAATAACTGCCCCCCCTCACCTTCACGTCCGGGAAGTACACATCGCCGCGGTAATGGAAGTTACAGAGAGAGAGGCTTTTTAAACATGCAGGAAGTGGTCTGAGCAGGGAGTCCCCACCGCCCACGCCTCTCTCACCTCTCTTTGGATAGGGTGCGGAGTGGACGGGTGGAGGGGGGAGGTCCCGGGTAAAATCACGCTACATGCTACTTCTTTCGTGTGCTTTTGCCCCATTTCACAAGGGACGGGTTTATTTTGAGAAGCAGTGATTTTAGAGAGAGAAAAGATGAGTGAGGGAGGAGCAGAGGGGAACCGGAGGTGTTTTGTCAGACTGCTCACTCTAGGGAGTCTGTGGCACTTATAGGGCATGATGCTTTCTCTTAAATATCTCATCACTTCCTGTAGCTCTTGAAAAACAAGCACAACACTTCAGCCGGTTTTAATGAAAGACGCTACAGCTGAAAGTAAGTGTGGGTGATATGGCAAAAAATTTGTATCCCCATTTTCTTGTAGCCAGATCATGATAAAATTCACACTTAAGTGATTGGTTAAATCCAGCTGTTTCTCACTCAGTCATGAAGAAGCTGTTCAATAAGAGAAGTAGGTGGGGAAAAGAGGCTGTGTTTGAGCATAGAACGGCATTCAAGAGAAAATTTGTGAATCACGATATGACGACATGACCAAACTAGCAGATTGTCAGTAGAATACATTCAGTAGAATACTTTGCAATTAGGCAGAAGCATGACTGAAAAATCGTGTAACTGTAGGTGTTGTTGAAATGGTAATATCTGAATCTGTCTAATTTAAAGCGGCTGTACACTTGCCCCAGTACTGATATATCGTAAACGCTCTTAGGGTCAAAATAAGACCACTCTGTCTGTATCTAATTAAAGAGTGTTTTCATCGTCCATGAAGCCATTAGCTTGTTAGTTGTTGTTACTCCGCTTTGGCCTCTGAAGGTTGTGAAAAGTGCTTAAAAACTCATCATGGTGGATAATTAGGGTGCTAGGGTAGTGAGGTATGACCTATGCAAACAGTTTAAAGTAGTTTGAAGTAGTTCTGTTTTTCATGTTTTTAAGACTGTATAAAATAGGTACATTGCCAGCACAGTTTTAAAGTTTATTTTGAGGTATAAATCCTGAGTCCACTTCAATAATACAATAAGGTCCACAGTGTAATTTAATGCCCTTAGCAAATGTATGCAACAAACTTCCACACTGTATATTGTCAAGTCATCCAACTATTATTAAGTTATCTTGGTTCAATCCAAGCAGTAATAAAATACTAGAAAACGCTGCAGGATCAGCCTTATGCTACATTTCTCTGCAGGGACTGTCCATACCTGATTTTTTTCCCTGTGCATCTGAACAAAATTTGTCTTGCCTAGTACACATATATCGCATAAGCAGCTCATGGGGTCAAAATAAGTCTGATGTGTACTGTCTGCATCCTATTAGAAAGCATTTATTGTCTGATAATCAGGAAGTGCATGTTAATATGCTAGTTGTTGTTAGCGTTACTGTCACAGCAAAACTACACACTGGTCTCTAAGAGTTGTGAAAAGCACTTATAAAGTCATTACGGAGAATAATTAGGATGTTTTGGACCACTGCAAACTAAATGAACGTAAGATGAAGTAGTCCTGTATTTCACAATTTTAAGAGAGTAAAAGTCAGGTACTGTGCCTTTTTAAATTAGCAGTTTTCATTTTTCAGGATGTATTCAGGTATGTTTTAACCCATTTTTTGATTCACGTTTCTGATGTAACACTATCGAATCAGTCTCATTTATTACTGTCACTCGTTCTCTATGTAAGACGGCATTCCCAGCAATTAAACTGCAGCCTGATATATCCCCAGTGGACAGGGGGAGTAAAGGAAGCCTTCATGATCATTTTCATGGTAATTTGCAGGATTACAATATGCTAATGTGATAATTACAGTGGAAGGCTGGCACTAATCAGCTCTGCACTCCATGCTGTCATGTTTACCATTTGGATTACAACCATTTCTATGAATATCAGCTCTCCCAGTCTGAGAAATGCATGCCTTTTCAATTCACAATGTCTAATTTTCCTCATTTAGTCGCGTTGAAGAAGAGTTACATTACAGGTTGGCACCGATCCACTCGCAAAGCAACAATAAGCGCCCACTCACGTTTGCCAGCACCATCAAATGAAATATGCAGTAGAATAAAACAACACAGTGGTACACACACACATGATTTCTCTCTCATTAATTAAGCCCTTTTCCTGTGTAATCTCAGTATCATGGTTTATTCATAGGAGCCTCATATAGAGCAGCGTGGTAAATACATAATGTCTCTCACTGTGATCTGGGCTGCTGCCTCAGCTGCATGTTTTACACTTATTAAAGTTGGATAATGACTTATTGGACTAATATAGAGCCAGTATGCTTGCATTTTCTAAATCTATATTTCTTTATTCTGAATCACATTCAGATTCAATCAGAAAAAAGAAATTTGAAAATTGATTTTTGCTTTTTGACAATTTTTCCTTTTTCATTTCTTTTCTAATGTAATATCTAACAAACTGTGTTCTTATGTGATAGTTTGGGCCCATCTTTGAGCTCAGATCTTAGAGCATGAATGGCTAAGGTGGCTAAGGTGAGTCAGAGTAGACTTACCTCTCCTTGCATCAGAAACAAAACAGCACACCATCAGCAATCATGCAATCATTCACTACTTCTTTAAGTAATACATCTCTCTCTGTACACAGATCTGGCATAATGTTAATACTATCTTCCCCACATACTGTACTGTACTATACCATTCTCTCCACAT
>JACM01018270.1:0-21261 GCA_000787095.1 Periophthalmodon schlosseri
TTTCCCAAACGTGTTTTTCTTACCTGTGTTGTTGTTAGCTGTGTTGTTGTTAGCTAGTAGGCTAATTATCTGAGACAACTAGCTATTTGCAGTGGTGGAACGTAACTAATTAAAAGTATTAATGTACTGTACTTAAGTAAATTTTACAGTGGGTACTTTTTACATTTACTTCACTACGTTTGAGAGCAGGAATCTGTACATTTTTGAACAGGACTGAAAAGTAAAAGTATATTTTTTTTTTACTACTTACTGTCTGAGACCTGTTGAAAAGGCTGAGGGTTTATTTTTAACACTTTCATAATTTGAGCAAACAAAAATATACAAATAAAAACAGCTAGAAAAAAACGTTAGATTCAGTTGTTTCTATTGAACAAAATTCAGCACAAATCTTTATCAAAATCACTACATTTGAAGCTTTGGAAGACCTCAAAATATGCGAGAAATACTTTTACTTTTTACTCTTTAAGTACAGTTTTAAATACTTTTACTTAAGTTCATGTGATACTTTTACTTGAGTATTGTTTCGCTCTGGTATCTGTACTTTCATTTAAGTAACAAAATTGAGTACTTCTTCCACCACTGGTTATTTGTCAACTTAAAATGCATTTGAGAGATTCATATATTTTTCTTATTATTCCTGTGGTAAATATATATCATAATTTTACATCAGTGAAGTGGCAGTTTGTGAAGAAAAGTAGAAAACAAAAAGTAGTAAAATACAGGTAGTAACTTTGAGTTCTAAAACAGAATCCCTCTACCAGTGGTGAGTACTCAATGTTGTTACTTAAGTAAAAGTACAGATACAGAGGTAAAAAGTTACTCAAGTAAAAGTAAAAGTATCACATGAAAAAAATCCACTTAAGTAAAAGTGTTTAAGTGCCTGTTTAAAAATTTACTTTAAGGGTAAAAAGTAAAAGTATTTCAAACAAGTGTTGTCAATTTATCAAAATGTAAATGTAGTGATACTGATTCAGAAAGATTCATATTTTGGTCACAGTAACAATACAAATCAATTTCTTAACTGTTCTCAAGAATTTTGTTATTTATTTTTGTTTGCTCAAAGCCGAACTCGAAAACTTCAGTCGGGATGTTACCACGAACATGGTAAAAATAACCCCTCAAATCATATGAAAAGTACTTTATACTTTTCAGTCCAGTTCAAAAATGTAGTGAAGTAAAAAGTACAGATACCTGCTCTCAAATGTAGTGAAGTACAAGTAAAAAGTATCCACTCCACAAATTTACAGATATCTAAAAATACTACTTAAGTACAGTACTTTACTACTTGTACTTCGTTACCTTCCACCGCTGCCCTGCTGCACGGCTGACGTCAACTCCATCCAAAATGCCGAGACAATTTACGCACAAGGAACCCAAATTTGCTGTATTTCAATCCCTTTTATCCTCTTATATAAATTCTCTAAACTATTGTACAAATCCAAAAGCCTGGAAAACAAAAGCACTATGTACAGAATTTGAAATATAAAATGTATTATTGTATTTATTTTTCTACATTTGTTTAATACATAATGAAAATATTGCACATTCCCTGTGAATGTAAATGTAAATACTTAAGCCTCTTGCAGTGTTCTTGTTTATATCATTGTATATTTGAATTAAAAAAAAAAATTAAAAAAAAATACGCGCAAGGAAGACGTTTTTCTGACAGTTTAAACATTGATTTAACAAAATAAAGATCTTGTCATTTATTTTTATTTCTCAAATAATAACTATTGCGTAATTTAGTAGATTAATACACATTTTATTATGGTGTATTATCTGCACGTGTTCAACCAGGAAGTAAAATGACAAACTTCAGCAAAATGACAAAACTAGAAAAAGCTATTTTTTCTTTTTTTTTTTTTTTTTTTTTTTTTTTTTTTTAGTTAAATCTTAAAAATATAATCGTGTTAATTATCTTTTAGAGGGATGAGTAATCTAACCTGTGATACGCAATTTAAACCAACTTCTTCAACAGTATCATAATCAAAGTGAGTAAACCCAATGACCTTTGAACGCAGCAAACCAGTTTCAAAAAATAAAGAAGGAAAGCTTTGTTGGAATTTGGGTCACGTGAAAGAGAGTGATACACAGAGAACGGGAGAAATAGAGAGAGACACACAGCGAGAGGGAGCCCGGTGTACCTGTCCGTCCGGTGGGGTGGGGGCAAATATTTGACAAGAGTTCCTGCTTAAGTTCGCGGTGTAAAAATGGATTCTAACGTGCTAAAAAGCGCAGGAGACGGATAGAAACTTGCAAACTCCAAACGTGACGCCATGCTTTCCTTTCTACGCTCAGGTAAGTTACGTTATTTTACGTTTCTGACGCACAGACCTTGAATAAAAAGACTGTACAATGATCAGACTTTACGTTATATATTTTAAACCAAGAAAAGGAGATACAAAATACAGTTATTCTTGCACTATTTATCTTGCCTTATTGATTTGTGAGACTAGATCAGGACTAAAAAACGTATTAGTCTTCTGTAGTAAACTAGGATTAAACCAGGTCTAACTTTGGATTTAAAGGGCCCATATTACGCTGTTTTCTGATCTATGTTATAGTGTTTCCTCATCACAAACAGACTTGGAGTTGTGTTTTGTTTCATTCACACATGTTTAACACACAAAACCTGCATATTTATGCTGAGTTTTGAGAGAAAACACTCTGTTCCACATTGTGATGTCATGTGGTAATACAGGAAGTGCTTCACTGCGTTTTTAAACTCCATACACTTTCACTAGAATCATTTGGATAATTTCAGCCTTGGAATTGCCAATCTCTACTGAACTAAAGGTAAACCATAGCCGTTAACTTGAAAACTACCGCTTCATGACATCACAAGGTGGAACGGAGCATTTTAAGCTTTGGAGATGTAGACAGACTAATGATAAAGTGTTACTCAAACATGTGTGAATGAAACTAAACACAAGTCCAGGTATGTTTTTGAGGAGGAAACAACATTATAAAATGACTTAAAGCTCACAAGAGTCCATTTATGTAGTATTTTTTTTTTTTTTCTGGTGGAGGGTTCTTTCTTTGCTAAGAATATTCCACAGTATAGCATTAAATTTGTCTATCTTCATGGAGAAAAGTAGGTGATGGCATCAGGCAGGTTACAAGTTACAGGTTAGATCTGTGGAGAGGCGGCCTTATTCACAGTAAGATTCCATGTCTTCTAAAGCAATATAAACACCTGTAACTGAATAAATGCAAGATAGGCAAATTTAATGCTATACTGTGGGACATTTCAGGCAAAGCAATGACATCTACTAACCCCAGTTCTAAAACAGGACTCAAGCCAGACTAACAAGGTCGAAACCTGGAATGACATCTGGTACATTTTTATGAAGTAGTATGGTCATAAATCTAATGTCACAGTGCGCTATCCATAGAGATGTTATTGCCTATGAACTTCCTGAACTTTTCCTGGCATTTAAGTTATCTGTCGCCATGGAGACAAGCAGGTGACACTACTAGGTCAAGTCACAGGTGAGATCTGTTGAGAGGCGACCTCACTCTCAGTAAGAATGGATGTTTTTCAAGCTATTTTAGAGCATTAAAACACCTATAATTGAAGAAATGCAAGAGAGATAACTTAAAGGAACTGTATGTAGCCTGCACTCTCATATTAAAAAACGTATTTACCGCCACAATAGAACCTGATTTGCCAGAGCCTTAACCTGCCGATAGAGACACATACAAGTTTTTCTCATTCTCAGTATATCTTCACATTTTTATACAGCGCTTTACCACCTTCAAGGCACTAAAAGCACTTTACATTAAGGAACCACTCACCCACTCACACACACATTCATACACCAGTGTATGCAGACACTGGCTGCAAAGAGGCTTAAGTGTCTTGCCCAAGGACACAGCAACAGCATTCATCTGTGGGAGCTGGAACCACATCACTACCAATGATGTTTATGTCGAGAGCGGGATTCGAACCGCCAACCTTCAGATCAGCGGACAAACACTCTACCTGCCTCATGTGAAAGCTCAGAACCTCCAGAATTCACTCACTGAGCTGCAGAGGCTGCACTAGCACTGATTCATGTTTGGCTGCAGGTGCTGGAGTTCAGGTAGTGACCATTCAGAGAGAGGCATTTTAGGTTCAAAACTAATGGATTTCAGCTTTGAAACTGGCAACCCAAATAAGTCATGTGAGTCTCATTCTGCTTTCTGATTGGATAAATTGTCTTGAAAACAAAACTCTGAATTATAACATAAACAACTTGGCCAGTGTTTTTGTAATTAAGAATAAATCAGCAATAGAATCATGTTTTCAGAATCTTGTTATCAGTAAAAGTTATATTTGATTTGAACATGTTTACCTCTTATCTGATGACACACGTCTGGTGATAGCTCATGTTTATGAAAATCTTGCATACAGTTCCTTTAATGTCGTACTGTGGAACATTACAGGCTGAGCAGCATTACCGTGGAGACAAGCAGGTGGCAGACCCTCACCAGAAAAGTTACATACTGCAGCTTTAACTACAGGATGGCACATTATACTGTCGTTTGACTTAAGTCTATGAAATAAAGTTAAACTTTTTTGTTTTTGTTCATTTTCAGTGAAGAGCCCTCCGCCTGAGGACCTCCACATCGCCCCTCTGCCTCCCCCTGCTCCAACACAACCACACGAGCCAGGACCCAGCAGGGAAGAAGGTACCGTACTGTATGTCAGATGCCCTCCCATTCTCCTGTATCTCCATGCGTTGGATGCCCTTCCATCCCCCTGTGGTGTTTATCTGAGATGGGGGCAGGTTAAAAGCAGATTTAATAGTGGACCCTGTCAGTAAAATAAATGATCAGGTTCAAAATGTGGAAAATGCTAAAATAATCCAACTGTAAGACTTCGAGATGAATCCCAAATCAAAATTTAAATAAAAGCTGTTTTTTTATTTTTATTGCACTGAAAACCCTAGAAAAACATGCGGCATTACTGTGAGTGGGCTCGCATCTCCACAAACCTGACCCTTATTTGGCCTGGAGGAGAACTTCCTCCTTCTTGTCTCCATGGCAGTAATATTCCACAGTATGGTATAAAATATGCCTATGTCCATGAAGAATGTTCTGTAGTATGGTTTTATATTTCCATACAAACATGCAGGTGACGTGCCATCTACAGAAAGTTACATACTGTACCTTTACGAAACATAATGTCCTCTTTAAGAACTAAAGAACTGTGTGTCAGATGCCCTCCCTGTGTCTCAATGGGATCTTATTCTAGTTTTGACCTCTACAAACATGTTCTGAAATGCATGGGATTCTTGTATTAGTTTAACAGTTCATATTTCAGTCTTCTCTCAGATGTTAATGCTCATTCAAAACCAAATTACAATACTAAAACCTGCTATTCAAGATTTTTTTTCAAATTCTGTGAGTTCATTCTACTGTTTTATTAAGATCTTTTTAATTGTTTTGATTCAGGAGGAAGCTTGGTGGAGGACAAAGGCACGATCCAGACAATCTCCTCTGTGTTTCTACAGAGACAAAATGAACCCATCCACAGCACCTACTTTGACGAGAAGATACCAGTACCAGAGGACAGCAGCCAGGTCCAGGACTAAACCAGGACTAAACCAGGCCTGAACCAGGCCTGAACCAGGACTGAACCAGGACTGAACCAGGACTGAACCAGGACTGAACCAGGACTGAACCAGGACTGAACCAGGACTGAACCAGGACTGAACCAGGACTGAACCAGGACTGAACCAGGACTGAACCAGGACTGAACCAGGACTGAACCAGGACTGAACCAGGACTAAACCAAGACTGAACCAGGACTAAAGCAGGACTAAAGTAGGACTAAAGCAGGACTAAAGCAGGGCTAAACCAGGACTAGACTAGAACTATACCAGGACTAAACCAGCACAAAAAATCCTGATACTCAACCTTTATAGTTAAATGTATTTGTTGTGTTTTCAGAGCGTCTTTAGTCTCCGTAAGCTGTGGGCCTTCACTGGACCTGGGTTCCTCATGAGCATCGCGTATCTGGACCCTGGAAACATCGAGTCCGACCTGCAATCTGGAGCCAAGGCCGGCTTCAAGGTATGATTTAGCGTTGTACAGAAAGCAAAACAAAAAAAGATATATCCAGATACTAATCAGTTGTAAAGAACATATTGCTGGGTTTCAGATGACATCACAACATTCTATAGCCCGACAATATTTAATACAGATTGGGGGAAGCTAAAATGCAGAAAATAAATGCAATTTTTTGTTGTAACACAGTGAGTTCTTGGGTTTAGTCACAAACATAAACGATCAGGTTCAACATTTGTGGATTTACCTTAAATGATTCCTTCCTGATTATAAGGATTTTATTGGGACCGTTCCTCATTCAAAATAAATAATATTTAGCTTTGAAATGTGTTATTGCTATAGCAACAAAGGACTGTTGCTGTGCCAAATCCTTCAAATCAGCAAAGAATCCTTATGCCTGAAATCTTCTGTGGAGCCACTTTTTGTGTCAAAACAGGGATGAACTGAAGTTAATCAACACCGCTGACGGCTCTTGATTTTTTTCCTTATCATGTTCACAACAGTCGTCTGAAGTCCCAACTGTCCCAGATCTAATGTTTACCACCTGCCCCTTGTGCACTCACATTCTTCACTGGAATGTGTAGTGTTATACAGACGTCCGGTGGGAGAGTCCTGGGGTCAAAGTTCAACTCACTCTGAACTTTGTCCTGGAAATGAAGAAGCCAGATAGGTTTAGGGTTTTAATCTAATAGTACACCACAGTGAAAGGTGAGAAATAGAGGGAACTACTTAACCAGTTAGCATTTGATTATCCTTTGCTCTTTCAATGCAGCCACCATGAAGACAGGTCAGTTATTAAACATTTACTGATGGTGGTGTTGGCACTCTCACCTCTCAACGAGGAGGTCTCTGGTTCGACTCCCAGCCACCTTATTTCCTCGATTAACAAAAAATATGGACAATGGGTGCACAGGTTTTGTCAGGACCCTCATCTATCACATCCTGAGACCAAACCTGAGATCTGGAGATGGGTCTGAGCCCTGTGGTCACCCCCTGACCCTGGCAGGTTTAACCCAGAGACTGAAGAATGGGTCAAATGCAGAGAACACAATAAAGTATTTCGCACCATAGCTGCTTAAATCATTAGAAATGTGAAAATAATAAACAAACTCTTGTAAGGGAATTTTTGGGGAAAAAAAATACATTTCAATCACAATTAAAGCTGTAAGCAGCATCAAGTGGCCCTCGTACTCTGTTCCCTAAGGATTTTCATATGCAATATATATAAAAAATAATTTGCACACACAAGTGAATTTTGGACAAAGTTTTGTTGTTGAAAATGAAAAAAAGCCCAACAACAATGTATCTGTTGCAATGGCCTCTACAGAATATATGCCTTTTGAAAGCTCTTGACCTTCTTCTTGTCACTGTGGGGTGAGTGATGACGAGCGCGTCACACACTGATGTCCCATTGACTTCCATTCATTTTAGCATTATGTTATAGTTATAATAGTTATATAGTTATAATGTTATAAACATGGCTGTGTGTATCATGGATTCTTTATTACTGATGCTGGGTTTGTTAGAGGGACGTGAGCTCCGCACAGAGCGGGCGATGTGCAATAGACCCTTCGCCATGTTGGGGCTCAGGCTGAATAAACATCGTACTGTGGGGTTAACATTAACTGTTTATATCCCTAGAAATGTAAAAATAAACGCTGCCTCTCCCTTTGTTTCCTCCTCAGCTCCTTTGGGTGCTGTTGGGTGCCACCATCATCGGGCTCCTGCTGCAGAGGCTGGCAGCTCGCCTGGGCGTGGTCACGGGCATGCACCTGGCGGAAGTGTGCCACCGGCAGTACCGCACCGTGAGTCACATGGACACTGTAAACACAGAACTATAAACGCTGTAAGAGATGAAGACGACGTGTGATCTCTCATTCATCCAGGGGTGGTCTGAGGTGGAGAGGGTTTATATTTTATGTTTTTATTACTTTACAGTTTTAAAATTGCAACTAAAAATATTATGACATCCTTTATTTTTATACTGTCCAACAGAGTATTTCATGAGGTAAGTGCTGAGCCGGAGGTGACGAAATTACTCAACAAAACAAAATAAAACTCGCTTTTTAAATGACTAATTATTTGTGAATGTTTATATGTAGTGTGTTAATAAAAACTACTGAATACTGAAAATATGACGGAAATAGAAACCAGGATTAGATTGAAAAATAAAAATACTTAAAGGTTCAGTGTGTAACTTTTCTGATAAATAATCTGCCACCTGTTTGTCTCTATGGAGATGCTGCTTTGCCTGAAATGTATAGTATAGTATCATGTGTACAGTGTAGCATTACTCTATAGTGTCATCTATCTCCATAGAGACAACAGGCAAGTTACCAGTCACAGCTGTGGTGAGGCGAGTCCACTCACAGCAAAAGCACAGCATTAAAAACACCTGTAAATGAATAGATGATAAACAGATAGATTGGTGTAATGTCATACTGCGGAACATTCCAAGCATGACAGTAACATTTCCATGGAGAAAAGTTGCGTAATACACCTTTAAACATCTGTCCATTGCCTGAAATTATTGCAATATTTGTATCAATATATGTCAGTCAGTAGCAGAATCAGCTCTGAGTGTTTCAAGGACACTGCTTCATTTTATAAACATGACCTCATTCTTTGAAGTTATGTCATTCCACCCTCCTTTTATGTTTGTGCTAAAATTTATCTATCTGTCCATCTGTCTGTCATCTATCTATCTATCTATGTCTCTTTCTATCTGTCTGTCTAACTATCTATGTATCTATCTGTCTGTCTCTCCCTCGCTCTCTCGCTATCTATGTGTCTGTCTCTCTATATGTCTGTTTATCTCTATCTGTCTATCTATCTATCTGTCTGTCTCTCTCTCTTTCTGTCTGTCTCTCTCTCTGTCAGTCTCTCTCTCTCTCTGTCTCTCTGTGTGTTTTCTCCCTCAGGTTTCTTGAGTTTGTGTTGTATCTGTGTTTCCTCGTTCAGGTTCCTCGCGTGGCCCTGTGGGTGATGGTGGAGCTGGCGATCATCGGCTCGGACATGCAGGAGGTCATCGGCTGTGCGATAGCCTTCAGCCTCCTCTCCTCCGGCAGGTAAACACAAGGGGAGAGGCTGGTTTGGTTAGATATTGTTTTTATTAGTTAGTTTTGTTTGTTGAAGATAATATCATCCGATTACTGGGTCTTTCTGAGTGGAGTTTGCATGTTCTTCCTGTGTCGATGCATTTGTTATTAGTAAAGTCAATATTTGATTGAAAGGTCTTATATTGCGCAAAATTGACTCTTGTGAGCTTTAAGCCATGTTATAATGCTGTTACCTCATCAAAAACAGTAACCATTTATTATTAGTCTATCTACATCTCCAAAGCTCAAAATGCCCTGTTCCAACTTGTGATGTCATGAAGCGGTAGTTTTCAAGTTAACAGCTACGGTTTACCTTTTGTTCAGTAGAGATTGACAATTCCATGGCTGAAATCATCTGATGAAATGATTCTAGTGAAGGTGTATGGAGTTTAAAAACACAGTGGAGCACTTCCTGTATTACCACATGACATCGCAAGGTGGAACAGAGTGTTTTCTGTTTGAGAGAAGAACACAGCCTAAATATGCAGGGTTTGTGTGTTAAACATGTGTGAATGAAACAAAACACAACTCCAGGCCTGTTTGTGATGAGGAAACAACATTATAACAGAAAATAGCGTAATATGGGCCCTTTAAAGACATCTAAAGACACAGACAGATGTGATTTATGAAACGAAAAATAGAAAAATGTCAAAACAGCTTTTAAATTCTAATTCTGACTGTTACCAATCATGTTGTTTATTTGTTTACTCTTTTCCCATAGAATTCCTCTGTGGGGTGGAGTCCTCATCACTATTGTAGACACATTTTTCTTCCTCTTTTTGGACAAATACGGTAGGTTCAAATCTCCAAACACCATTAGACCTCACAGCATCATAAACACATGTTATGTATTTGTGCTTTGTCCAGGTCTGAGGAAACTGGAGGCTTTCTTTGGGCTCCTCATCACTGTAATGGCTGTTACCTTTGGATACGAGGTAAGAATAAGACTTAAATCATAAAGTTAGTGTGTTAAAGTTAGTTAAAGTTAGTGCTGACCTGATTCTGATCAAGATTCTGTTCATTTTAACTAGATTTTGAGGCAGAATAATTGTGGCTACCCAGCTAATAAAGTCATATTAAAGGGCCATATTAGGCTCTTTTCTGATCTATGTTCTAATGTTGTTTCCTCATCACAAACAGACCTGGAGTTGTGTTTTGTTTTATTCACACGTTTAACACACAAACGCTGCATATTTAGACTGAGTTCTTCTTTCAAACAGAAAACACTCAATTCCACCTTGTGATGTCATGTGGTAAAACAGGAAGCACTCCACTTTTGCATTTTTAACTCCATACACCTTCAGTAGAATCATTTGGATAATTTCAGCGTTGGAATTGCCGATCTCTACTGAACAAACTATAAAAGGTAGCAGTTAACTTGAAAACTACCTCTCCATGACATCACAAGGTAGAACAGAGCATTTGTGGAACTCCACAGTCAAATACATACTGAGAATCTAAGAGTAGAAGGAACGAGCATTTGTGGAACTCCACAGTCAAATACATACTGAGAATCTAAGAGTAGATAGTGCTAAATTTGTGCACCTTTAAATAATTTTAATCTTTAAAGTAATGATGCTGTTACTCGAGTACAGTTTTTGGATACTCTACCCTCTCATTTCCTCTGTATATTTATATATTTTGCCTGCTCCTCTTCAGTATGTGACAGTAGCTCCAGACCAGGTCTCTGTGCTCAGGGGCATGTTCGTTCCCTCCTGTGACGGCTGTGGATCTGCTCAGCTCCTTCAGGCCGTGGGCATCATCGGAGCAGTCATCATGCCCCATAATATATACCTCCACTCAGCCCTGGTCAAGGTAAGAATCAGGACTGAACCGGGACTGAACCGGGACTAAATCAGGACTGAACCGGGACTGAACCGGGACTAAACCGGGACTAAACCGGGACTAAACCGGGACTAAACCAGGACTCTGTGTTTCAGTCCAGAGAAGTGGACCGTTCAAACAAAGACGAGGTGAAAGAAGCAAATAAATACTTCTTTATCGAGTCGTGCTTGGCTCTGTTTGTGTCCTTCATCATAAATGTGTTTGTGGTCGCTGTGTTCGCTGAAGCCTTCTACGGACAGACCAACCTGCAGGTGGTAAGTGTCACAGTCTCAATAGAGAGTATTTAGTTAAATACATTTACATAAATATTTAATAAAAAACATATGTGTGTCTCTTTATTTTCAGTACAACATCTGTAATAGCTCTGGCAGTCTTCATCTGGATCTATTTCCGCTCAACAACGAGACTTTAGAGGTGGACATCTACAAAGGGGTAACCTCACTTTACCTTACCTACTTATGTCATTTATTAAAGGTGAACTATGTAACTTTTCTGCTTGTTTCTATGGAGATCTTACTGCTTTTCTTGGAACATTCCACAATTTGACATTAAATTGTCTGTCTTGCATTTATCCATTTACAGGTATTTCTTATTGATCAAAAATACTTTGAATAGGCTTTCTACTGCGAGTGGGCTCACCACTCCACAGATCTGACCTGTAACTTGACCTGGTGCTTGTCTCCTTGGACATTGACACATTTAATTACATACTATGGAACATTCCAGGCAGAGCAATAACTGTCCCAGCTCTGTGAGTTTTATCATATAAAGTGTTAATGGGATTCTGGTATTAGTTTAGCAGTTCAGATTTCTGTCTTTTTCAAATGTTATTGCTGTTGGGCGGGTTTAAAATGGGTTTAAAACTGTTCCATATTGATTTCAGGGGGTGGTCCTCGACTTTTGTATTTGAATATACTCTCTGTTTCTATGTTGATTTCAGGGGGTGATCCTTGTATTGTATTTGAGTATACTCTCTGTTTCTATGTTGATTTCAGGGGGTGGTCCTCGGCTGTTTCTTTGGCCCTGCAGCACTGTACATTTGGGCCGTGGGGATCCTGGCTGCAGGTCAGAGCTCAACCATGACGGGAACCTACTCAGGCCAGTTTGTGATGGAGGTCAGTGAAGAGAGTTTCATTTATGTAGCAAATATTTCACACCGATTACAACCCAAGAAAAGATGTGGTTTTCCGTGTACCCACAGATCTAAACCAGGTCTGTATCAGGACTAAAACTAGGTCTAGATATGGACTAAAACCAGGTCTAGATATGGACTAAAACCAGGTCTAGATATGGACTAAAACCAGATCTAATTAAGTCATGGTTCAATTCATGTTAGACCTGGTTTATTCAATTGAACCAATCAAAACACCTCGTTCTTACAAGGTAAAAATAAATGTAAAATGTGCATGTATCTACTAAGGAAAAAAAAGACAAAACCAGGACCCAGTTAGTACTAAACCAGGACTAAACCAGTACTCAACCAGAACTAAATCAGGCTTTAAAAAGGTCTAAACTGGGGTTAAACCAAGTTTAAACAAAGCATAAAACAGGAACAGGATAAAATCAGGATGCAACTAGGACGCAACTAGGACTAAACCAGATCTAAACCTAGACTCAACCAGGACTCAACCAGGACTCAACTAGGAATCAACCAGGGCTAAACCAGGGCTAAACCAGAACTAAATCAGGTCTTAACCAGGTCTAAACTCGGGTTAAACCAAGTCTAAACCAAGTCTAAACAAAGCATAAAGCGGGACTAGGATAAAACCAGCATGCAACTAGGACTCAACCAGGACTCAACCAGGACTCAACCAGGACTCAACAGGACTCAACCAGGACTCAACCAGGACTAAATCAGTACTCAACCAGGACTAAATCAGTACTCAACCAGAACTAAATCAGATCTAAACCAGATCTAAACCAGGCTTAAACCAAGTCTAAACGAAGCATAGAGCAGGACCAGGATAAAACCAGGACGCAACTAGGACTCAACTAGGACTCAACTAGGACTCAACTAGGACTCAACCGGGACTCAACCGGGACTCAACCGGGACTCAACCGGGACTCAACCGGGACTCAACCGGGACTCCACCTGTACTCAACCTGTACTCAACTTGAACTAAATTAGGACTAAATCAGGACTCAACAAGGTCTCAGCCAGGACTAAGACAAGTCCAAATCTATAGTCAGCAGTAAAACCAAGGCTCAAGTAAATTCACCTTAAAATCTACTCCTACCTTAATGAGAACCCTTTAATCCCCCTCCCTGTGTCTCTGCTCAGGGCTTCTTGAACCTGCGTTGGTCTCGTTTCGCTCGGGTCTTACTTACTCGGTGTCTGGCCATCACGCCAACGCTCTTCGTCGCCATTTTCCAGGACGTGCAGAAACTCACCGGGATGAACGACTTCCTCAACGTGCTCATGAGTCTGCAGGTATGGAGCATAGACTGTAATAAGGATAATAATGATAATAATGATAATAATGATAATAATGATAATAATGATAATAATGATAATAATGATAATAATGATAATAATGATAATACATGGGACTTATATGGCACTTTTTTGGACACTTTACAAACAATAAGAAACAGTAGAAGATGACGATAACATGACCACATGTTTTTAAAGAAAACTCCAAACTTATGATTCACAAATGTTGAACCTTACTATTTGGCATCAATCACTTCTTTGAAATCAGAGTTGGAAGAAGTACTCCATTTTGTTACTTAAAGTACAGATAACAGAGCAAAAAACTACTCAAGTAAAAGTAAAATTATCACATGAAAAACTCTACTTAAAAAAAAGTATTAAAGTGCCCGTTTAAAAATGTGCTTAAAGAGTAAAAAGTAAAAGTATTTTGTGCAGATTTTGAGGTCTTATGAAGCTTCAGATGTAGTGATTTTGATAAAGATTTGTGCTGAATTTTGTTCAATAGAAACAATTGAATCGATTGTTTTTATTTGTATATTTTTGTTTGATCAAATTATGAATGTGTTAAAAATAAACCCTCAGCATTTTCAGCAGGTCTCAAACTATAATAAAAAAAAAAAACTTTTACTTTTTAGTCCAGTTAAAAAATGTAGTGGAGCAGAAAGTACAGATACCTGCTCTCTAATGTAGCGAAGTAAAAGTAAAAAGTATCCACGGTAAAATGCACTTAAGTAAAGAACAGTAAAGTACCTAAAATTATACTTAAGTACAGTACTTTACTATTTTTACTTTGTTACTTTCCACTACTGTTTGGGATTGAATACTTTCTAAATCTATTCTGAGAAACAATATTCCCTTTAGTTCATTCTACATGTATAAATACTAAACCCTGTAGTTTCGACCTCTACAAACATGTCCTGAAATGCAGAGATCCAGAGCTTTTTTTTGTTTGTTTGTCCTCAGCTGCCGTTCGCCCTGATCCCCATCCTCACCTTCACCAGTTTACCCTCTCTCATGAACGACTTTGCCAACGGACTGTGAGTTAATGTAACTTTTCACGTCCTTGTCTCCATGGAGATATTATTGTCTAGAATGTACTACAACATGGTATTAAACTTACTGTATCTATTGAGACAAGAAGATGAGTCCAGCTTACCAGTCAGATCTGCAGAGAGTTCACGACAAGAATACATGTTGTTTTTGAGCAATTAAAACACCTGTAATCAGACCCGTCAACAGACATTTGGGGGCCCAGAGCAATAAGCCTCACAGAAAGAGAGTCCAATTCTGGGCCCCTAAAATCCTGGGTCCCGGGACATCAGATCCTTTTGTCCCCCCCGTGGACTCCCGTGTCTGTAATGTAAAGACAGGTACATGCCCAAAGAGTTTTCACTTCATCTTAAAATACACATTTCACTGTGAGTAATATTTTTTTTGAGGCTCAAGTTCAATTTTGAGGCTAGAAACCAGTATTTTTTTCCATCCTTCTTAACTGAGAATCAAACTAACTAAAATTTGTAACCTCGAAATTCACAATTGTTTTGTTATAATTCGTTTCTGTGTAGACTCTGCACACCTGACGGGCGACTGGTGCGTTGGAGGAGAGGAAGATTTTAAAGAGACACTCACTTTCACTTTTGTTCCAGTTCCTCTGACCTTCGTACCCGAGGAAGGTCAGAGGGACCAGAACGTTGCACTAATAAAAGTGAACCCAGAGTGAAACAGTGTGCAGGAGTCTGCTTAAAACCTTTCAGTAGTTTTTGTTATAAAAAAAACATGTTGTCTTAAAACCGTCAGCATTAAGATCTGTTAATCAGCAAATCATTGAAGTATTGTTTTGATGAATTTTGTCTGCTTCATTCCCAAATATTGACCATTCTGATGACATAATATTTTAAAGGGTCTATTGAGACTATGTAGTGAGATCACACTGGGGTGTTCTACACATATGTCTATGGTGAAATGTTCTGCAGTTACCATGACACAATGCACACATGAGCAAACACTGCCAAATAAGTTTTTAGATTGAAAGTTTTTTAATGGATTTAACTGTTGGCTAGTGCTAGTTAGCTTGTGACTGTAATGTTATTTGAGAGGGACTTATTTAACAGCACAAATCAACTCACCTGATGTAGCTTCAGCTAAGTCAGCTCTTTATGGTCAGATTGTGTTAAAACAAAACTCAGATTAAAGTCTAACTTGAGTAACAGAGCTTCAGACAGAGTAGTGCCCTTAGTTAGCATCACACCCTCAGGGAATGTTAATGACACCAGCTGCAAAGTGCCAACAGTAAGCTCCATTAACCCTTCGCTCTCCTCTGGGCTGCAGGTTCTTTAAGGTCGGCGGTGGTTTGGCGGTGCTGGGCGTCTGCTGTATAAACATGTACTTTGTGGTGGTGTATGTAACTCAGCTGGGCAGTGTGTGGCTCTATGTGCTCGCTGCCTTCCTCTCCCTCTTCTACCTCGCCTTCGTGGGATACCTGGTGAGTGTGTGCGCAGTATATCTCACATACATACAGAACAAGGTCATATAGAAATAGGGGGTATTATGCAAAATTGGCTTTTTTTTTTTAGCTTTCCACCATGTTATAACATTGTTCCCTCATCAGAAACATGCCTGATGTCATCCATGCATGTCTGAGTAATTTAGCAATCTCTGTTCAAACCGTCCTTAGGGTTAGCTGTACGAGCCTGTCCAACGCTCCGCCCACAAGCCTACGTCACCCATGCTCCCACGCAGCAATTCTCCATAAATATACAAAAACATGATACAAAACCATACGCAACAACTTGATGAACCTGATGCGATGATTGTGTCATGATGGCGCTCTGAAGGGGGAATGGGATTCAGAGCGTCAAAAACGAAAGTGTATGTAATTGTATATGTAATTTTTGGTTGAATATAGCATTTTCAAAACAATAAAAGGTAACATGGTGATCTAAATATGTTATGTGTTAGTAGTTAACAGTTTATACCCCATAGAAGTTCAACACTCCCTTTTTAAAAACCTCTCTCTCAAATGTTACATGTGCTCTGAACAGAATCGTACGTTTTAAAACATATATCGCAAATACTTGTCAGAAAAAAGTCTCTGCAATTACATAATTTTTTTCCTAAAACATGCAGCGGTGTTTGGTCTGAAAACCTGAAAACATTTTAAGGCAGTAATGTGGAAAAACAAGTAAAGTTTCCTCAGAACTTGAGATTAATCTTCAACTAGAAACAAATGTATTCAAAATAGACAGGGGAAAAGTACAGGGTGCACCTACCTTATTGTGTTATTTTGCACTATGTAACTTTCCTGGCCCTGCTTGTCTCCATGGAGAAGTTATTGCTTTGCCTGGAATGTTCCACAGTATGGCATTAAAGTTCTCTATTACATTTGTTCAGTTACATTTTTTTCTTTACAAAATCCCTTGAAAAACATGCATTTTTACTGTGAGCGGGGTCGCCTCTCCACAGGCTCTTACCTGTAACTTGGCCTGGAGTCACCCCCTGCTTCTCCTTGTCTCAGTGAAGATAGATAAGTTTAATGCTATACAGTGTAACATCTATGCAGTCTAGATAAGGCCATAGCATCTCCACGGAGACCAGATTAATTTAATTTCAATTTTTCTTTTTCTTTCTGTCTCGTAGACGTGGTTGTGTCTGATCGCCCTGGGACTGTCCTTTTTAGATCCAATGAGAAACACAGCAGTGAGCACCAGTATTCTGCTGGAGCGCCCCCTGGAGTCTGAGTCCTGATACTGCACCTGAATGAGGAGAATGGACCTTTGTACTTGAACAGACCAGTGTACACATAGTCCTGGTTTAGATCTGGTTTGAATCTGCTTTAGTCCTGGTTTAGTCCTAGTTTACACCTGGTTAAGTCCTAGTTTAGATCTGGTTTAGCTCTGGTCTAGTCCTGGTTTAGTCCTGGTTTAGTCCTGGTTTACTCCTGGTCTAGTCCTGGTCTAGTCCTGGTTTACTCCTGGTTTAGTTCTGGTTTAGTTCTGGTTTAGTCCTGGTTTACTCCTGGTTTAGTCCTGGTTTAGAGTTGGACCTTTGTATCTGAGCAGACCTGTGCACTGAATGTCTGAAGTCCTAAAGCCAATTATGATACCCGCTATAGACCTGGTTTACTCCTGGTTCAGTTCTTGTGTAGTCTGCGTTCACTCTTGCACATGATTGACCACATGAAAATTGGGAGTAAACCTACCTGGACTAGACCAGAACTAAACCTGAACTAGATCAGGACTAACCCAACTCTGCATTAGGACCTGGTAAAGAGCTATTTAGTCCTGGTTTAGACCTAGTTAAGTCCTGGGTCAGTCCTGGTTCACTTCTGGTTTAGTCCTGGTAAAGAACTGTTGTACCAGCTTAGTCCTGGTTTAGATCTGGTTTTAGACCTCATCCAGATCTATTTTAGGCCTTGTTTAGTCCTGGTAAAGATCTGTTCTAGTCCTGGGTTAGTCTCCACATACATTTCATCATTCAAACTGTCACTAGCTTCCAACAGTATTGAGTTTTTTATCAAATCTAGTGTGATCTAAATGAAAGTGCTTTTACATGTGTATGTAGGTTGTAATCTGTGTTGTTACCACAGGGGGGCAGTGCAGGCCTCATCAGGGTCGTATTACACTTCACTGTGACATGTTTAACCCACGTGAGGAGCTCGTGCTGTTTTTACACAAACTCAAATCAAACTGGATCAAAATCATAACACTAACCACAGTGTATTAGTTTACAGATAGACAGACAGATAAGTATTTTTTATTATTTCATATTCAAACTCTCAGAGCCCCCACCCTTTGCTTTGTCGACAGCGCACTAAACCCCCGGCCTTCTCTCTCTGAGCTTCTTGATGAAGTCTCCTGAAATGGTTTTCACTTCACAGCTGTGCCGCATCAGGGTCAAGAAATGTCAAAAGTGCAAAGCAGTGATCAAAGCAAAGGGTAAAGGCTGTTTTTAAAAATCTAAAACAAGTCTGGAGTTATTTTGAGTTTATCTTTTGTTTACTACATTACACATGTGTCAGTCATAGTTTTGATGCTTCAGTGAGAATCTATAGTGTAAATAGTCATGGAAATAAACAAGAGAAATAATGAAAAAGAGAAACTTTTGACTGGTCTAGTGTAGATAGACAGACAGATATAGACAGATGTTAGTTAGTACTACCTCTCTAAATGACAGTCTGCTAACATAAAAATATAATGTAAAAACAATGTGAAATTACAATTCTTATGTAAATATATTTTTGTTTTATATTGATTGAAGTATTGCTTGTAAATGTATTAATAATATTATAATGGTAATTATTAACACCATGTTCTATTGATACGTTGCTGCTCATGTCATCAACATTCCCTGAGAGTGTGATGTTAACTGAGGCACTGCTTTGTCTGAGGCTTTGTTGCTCAAGTTAGACTTTAATCTGAACTTTGTTTTAACACAATCTGACCACAAAGAACTGACTTAGCTGAACTACAACAGTTGAGCTGATTTGTGCCGTTAAACAAGTCCCTCTCAAATGACATTACAGTCACAAGCTAGCTAGCATTAGCCAACAGTATTCAGTGAGTCACTCTCACCTTTTTGTTGAAAATCAAACTCCTAAACAGGACCATGAGCTCGGGTTGATCACAGGCTCCTGAAAATGTGCTGTTTAAATCCATTTTGTGTTTTTTCTTGAGTTTTCAGACTATCTTAAAACTTCTTTGACAGTAATGTGTGCATTGTGTCACCATGGTAACTGCTAAACATTCCACCATAGAGATGCATGTAGAACACCCCCAGCATGACGTCACTGCAAAGTATCAATATGTGTAATGTTAAGATAAAGTCTCTAACTTTTGAATACTTTTTGTAAACATTCTGTATGAACTGAATTTTCTTAAGTGAAAATACAAAGACTAAAGCTGCACTATGTAACTCTTCTGGTGAAGAGTCAGCCACCTGCTTGTCTCCATGGAGATGTTAATGCTTTGCCGGTAATGTTCCACAGTAGGGTATTAAACGTCTCTATCCTGCATTTATTCATTCACACATGTTGTTATTGCAAAAAAAAAAATAGAATGAAATACTTGGTTTGGTGGCACAACACTGGAGATGGATAAGTTTAATACCACAATGCGGAACATTTCTGGAAAGAACGTATTTGCTGCCAAGTTGGTCAAACAGTTCATTGATAATTGTTTGATTTAGAAGCAGCCTGTCAAACAGGGCTGTAACTAACAATTACTGTATTCGTGATGAGTTCAGGGGTTTCCAAACAGCTCGGGAAAGTGAAACTCACGCAGATTATGATTCTAGCATCAAAACATTAAAACATTTATTTAGGCAGATTTTGTTTTAATTGACCTAATTCACCAAAAATATATACATTTTTAATTCAAATGTAGATTAACTACATCTTGAAATGGTTTCACGGCCTCCAGTTTGGGAACCCGTGGACTAGTCAGTGATGTTTGATCATTTTTATATTTAGTATTTTTATCTTTGAATTATCGACTAGTCAAATGTTAATGAAACACATTTTGAACCAAATACAGGTTGAAGTCTGGAGACTGAAGACTTCTTTTAGACAGAGGATATTTACAAATAAAAAGTGAGCTGAACTGAGAGCCGGTTTACTCTTTTATGTTTCGATATAATGCTGGTGTTGATGTCTTTGTTATAAGGTCTTTTGAGTGTTGAATGTTGAATGTTTTTGAGAGTCGTATAATCCAAACCAAAGTACAATGAACAAAATACAGTTATTTAAATTAACCAGTGCAGCATTATAATTAAAACTGGAGGAGAGAGGAGGAGAAGAAGAAAGGAGGAGGAGAGTGGAGAGGAGGAGAGGAAGGAGGACAGGAGGGAGGGAGAGGAGAAGAGAGGAGAGTGGGAGGGAGAGGAGAGGAGGAGGAAGGAAAAGAGTGGAGAGGAAAGAGGACAGGAGGGAGGGGAGTGGAAGAGGAGAAGGAGAAGAGCAGGGAAGAGAGGAGGAAGTGGGAGATAGGAGGAGAAGAGAGAGGGAGGATTAGGGGATGAGGTGAAGAAGAGGAGGAGGAGAGGAGGACAGGAAGAGAGGGGAGAAGAGAAGAAGCAAGAACAAGGAGCTGCGAGTAGAAGTGTCCAGAAACATGTTTGAGAGTTGGTATAATCCAAACCAAGATCACAATGATTTTAATAGGATTATTCAAATAAACCAGTGCAGCAGTATAATTAAAAACACTAATGAGAGTCTGTGTAACAGAGCGAGTGCTAATCTAGTGCTATAGTGTCATATATATATATAGTCTAGTGCTATAGTCTCATGTATATAGTCTAGTGCTGTCTCACTATAGTGTCATTTATATAGTCTCATGTATATAGTCTCAATATATAGTCTAGTGCTATAGTCTCATGTATATAGTGTCATGTATATAGTGTCATGTATATAGTCTCATGTATATAGTCTAGTGCTACAGTCTCAGTGTAGCCTGCGTCTTCTTGAGCTTAAACCTGCACAGCTCTGGACTAACTGGTTTTCTTTGCATTGTGGTTCTAGTGCGAACTTTCTGTCATGGAGGAGAGTTATGTAACAGCCCCCTCCCTTTTCCCTCTCTCCCTCCTCTCTGTTCCCCCCTCTCTCTCGCTCTCTTTCTCTCTCTCTCTCTCTCTCTTCTTCACACCCTTTTCTCTCCCTCCCTCCTTTATCCCTTCCCTCTTCTCTCCATATCTCCTCTTTGCCTCCCTTTCTCTCTCTCCCTCCCTCCTCTCTGTCTTTGTCCTCACCCTCTTTCCTCCCTTCTCTCTCTCAATCCTCACTCTTTCTCTATTTCTGCTCTCTCTTCTTTCTCCCTCCCTCTTCTCTCCTCTCTCTTT
>KN476058.1:0-19592 GCA_000787095.1 Periophthalmodon schlosseri
TTCTCCAGTTTGATCTAGTCAACATCCAGGTTTAGCGAATATTGATTATGAAAGATGGTGTGCATCCCTGCTTTTACTCACCCTCTCTGCTCCTCCTCTTCTGTTCTCCTCTCCCCTCCCCTCTGCTCCTCTCTTCTCTCTGCCCCTCCTCTTCCACCTTCCATCTTATCACTCTCCTCTTCTCCTCCCTTTTGTCCTCTCTCCTCTCTCTTCCCCTCTGCCCCCCTCTCGCTGTGTGGCCTTGCTCCTGGCTGTGTAGTACATGTTGGATGTGGCTCGTGGCGTGCGTCCTAACCTGTATGTGGTGGCCGAGCTGTTTACGGGCAGTGAGGAGCTGGATAACATCTTCGTCACCAGGCTGGGCATCTCCTCACTCATCAGAGGTACAGTGTGGAGCGCTTCTGGATGCATGGCTCTACTCAGGTAGTCTGCTCTGATGCATGTGTGAGAAGTGGCATTGTTTCCACTGGAGATGAAAAAGGGCTGGATCAAATACCAAAAGTTGTCTAGAATATACTGATTTAGATTTACAAATTATTTTATTAGAAAAAAACTTGCCCATCTACCCAGTGGTTGCCAGTAGGGATGCACCGATCCAGCTTTTTCACTTCCGATACCAATATCGGAAGTATTATCCAAAATCGACACTTTGGAGCTTTCTACCATCTTATAATGTCGCTCCCTCATTAAAAACATGCCTGAAAAGGTTTTTGATGTCATCCATGCATGTTTCAGTATTTTAGCGATCTCTCCCGGGCCCTATTCAAACTCTCCTTATGGTTAGCTGTAAGATTCTGTCCAGTGCTCAGCCTACGTCACCCATGCTCCCACACAACAATTCTCCATAAATATACAAAAGCATGACACAAATCTGTACACAACAACTTGACAAAGCTGATGTACAGTAGTTTCTTTAGTGGGATGCACACTAATTGTGTTGTGATAGCGCTCTGCAGAGGGAGTGACTTAGCACGGAGAGCATGTTAATATGTTGTTTTCGGCAAATATAGCATTTTCAAAACAATAAACAGTAAAATGGTGATCTAAATATGTTAAGTGTTAGCAGTTAATACCCAATAGAAGTAAAATACCCCCTCTTTAAGTATCTGCCTATACCCAGTATCTACCTGACATAATTTGTTTTCTTTAAACAAAAATAATATATAACTAAACTGATCCAAATGTGTTGTGTAGATGTTATGTATCTCAAATAACTACAGCTTTGTAGAAATAAAAATCCAAACATTATGAGACTTTCTGGGACAACTACGACTGGTAAATAGTCTTATTACATCTATTTATATGTCCAATCGGGCTATTGGCTGGACCAATATTTGGAAGCAGATATCCGATCTAGCAAATTTTTCAGGATCTAATACAAGTATTGGATCGGTGCATCCCTAGTTGGGAGTAGAGTTGGTTATCTTTAAAGAGTACCTCTGTCAAACAATATGTCAAGTACTGGTAATATTGGAACCAAAAACTGAAAAAAAAGGTTTAATGTGTGGTGGGTTCTGAGATCTGGCTATAAACAACTACTAGGGAGTCTCAGCACAAATAAATATATAAAATTCAAATTTTGTGCAAAAAATAGTCTTTAATCTCCATGGGAAAAAGTATGTTTATTTATTTTAAGATTCCTGATAATGATAAAATGTTTTTTGGCATAAATGTAACAGAGAAGATTCGTTTTTTTTGTTTTTCCTAGGCATAAACCATGTTGCATTGATATCGCTACCCATGTCTGCCTTTTTCAGAACATTAATTATTCCCGTATCCACAAAGCCAATTGGAAAACTTTTAAGTGAAATTGAACTTCTGTGTCATGGAGGGTGGGTCAAGCTGTCGCCTCAATGTAAATTCTTCTTATTAGTCCGACAATTAGTGCGACTTAAGTCTTGACTTCATGATGCACTCCCTCCTTTTCCCCAGAAGATTAATTATTCACCTGTATCAACAAAAAATGTTATAAAACTTGAAATTTTCTCCACAATTCCTGGGATAAACAAAGATAACAGAACATAGTTGAAAGCCTATGCAAGTCAGACCTCCATTGAGATCTCCAGTGAAAACCAGGACAGGGAATCATGCAGCAGTAACATAGTGAAGCATATGTGACTGTGCCCTGGTTCAGAGGCCATGTCTGCGGGGGACAGCCATGAGGAGGGTCGTCTGGTGTACCGTTATGGAGGAGAGCCTGTGGGCGCATTTGTCCAGCCCAGCCTGCGCCCGCTCATGCCCACCATCGCCCACGCCATGTTCCTGGACGTGACCCATGACAACGAGTGCCCCATCCAGGTATGTACTGTCCCACTCTGAACATGAGCGAGCGGTGAAATGTCAGAAAGAAAGCAGCTATACTTACACTTACTGTAGATAAGTTGTATCCGATGTAGAGGTGATATTACAGAAATCGCTGTTTTGAAGGTATGCAAACTTGACACACTATTATGCAAAAGTTCAGAGCTTTTCACCATGTCCTGTTTCTTTTCTCATTTACCCTCTTGAAGTTATATTTCGAGTGATTCATGCATGTTCAAGTAATCTTTATACTCCTGTATTCAAGACATCATTGCTCTGATCAATCTCATTTTTCACCGTCACAGATACACGGCCACGGCTCTGTACTTCGTTCTCCAAATTTATTTTCTTAATTGGTGATACGTGTAGGATCCGGCAGCGTCATTTGGTACAAATGAAAATAAAAAATCTACTGCTCACTTGTGTGATCTGCAGTTATCCATAGAAGGGGCAGACAGCATGCAGCGCTTTGTTGTGATTTAGGTAAACACATTTTGAATTGGCCTATTAGAATCTTTATTTATCTAGAATAGGTTACTTTTTACAAAATCCAGTGTAAACAAAAACTAGTACAAAGTGATACTTCTGCACTTATTTGATACATTTTACAATCCTTTCACTTTTTGTCCAATATTTAAACCTCAATCAAGGCAATTAAAGACAAACACACAATGAATGATGAATATATATTATATCATATCATAGATATATTTGTCAATATTACCCATCCCTATCATGTATCACATATGACTTCTTATTATTAATGACTGTTTCTTACAGTTGCGTTCAGCTTTGGACTCTCTGCCCAGCTCTGCCATCGTGTCCATGGCCTGCTGCGCCACGGGCTCCACCAGAGGGTACGACGAGCTCGTGCCACATCAGGTACTATACCACAGAAGAACAGGTACAGGAAGCCAACACCTCATTAGGCTTGTTTGAGATGAGCTAAAACTGCGCACATCCAATCGGTGTCGATCAATGTTGATCACAATTTCACGGAAACTTAGGCACCAGAAAGCTTGTGAGATCCAAATGAGACAGACTCGCGGCAGCCATGGCAGTTCACCTGAAGCAGCTGCAGCGGCTGCATGCATCTAAGAGCAGTCTTATCTTTCATAATAAATAAAGTTGACGTTTCTGTTAATGAAATACGGCTTTCAGGTTAATTGTATTCATTCAGTTTGAATTGTTTATTTACTTTATTATGGGACGATAGGTGATCAGAGGCCGTCCGGCTGTTTTGTGCTTGTGGTGTGTCTTTAGCTCAGGCGTTTTTCTCCTTCTCTGGCTGCAGCCTCCTCCTCTTGCCGATTATGCAGGCAAGGCGTATTTCATCTCAAACAAGCCTATTTAAACCAACTCCATGTTCACGTCAGTCTTACATCTGTTGTATGGGCATTTCACGCTTTCTAATTTACATTGAGTCAGGGATCGGTCTGGTTATTAGTAAAGGCTTTTTAAATCACGATCAGGCAATTGCACTTGTATAAAACCGCATATTTAACTAAATGTTTAACAGATTACTCCGGAGAAAACATGGTTGGGTTCACAGTTTGCATCTATCCTACCTGTGCTGTAGAAGAGTCAGAAATACAGGGACAGCTGGGCGTGTGCCTCTCCTCCAGTCCTCTCCCTCTCCACCACTTATACTCCGCTCATAAACATCATAAAGAAATGTGCTTTCTCCCCTCGGTATTCAACAAGTGCTCCACAGCCACACCGTGGTCCATGAATGAAAGTAGAAGGTGAAGCTGTACATTGGTAGAGGCGGTGTGTGCTGGCTTTTGTATACATCCCATGGCTTTAGTTTACAAATAAATTGTGACTATGTCCAGGAGCGACACGAGCAAAACTGAAATCCGCCTACAAATAAAGTTTTGGCCGGCTAAGTTGGCTGGTGTTGACATCCATCTCTGTTTTTGGTCTACCAGAAACAAGGAAATTAAATGTTCCGTTTTGATATAGTAAAGTGCCATTGAAATCAAACCGTTTTCCCGTGTTTATCTTTTGTCTGGCTATAAATTTAAGTTCAACTTCATTCATGCGGCTGAGGCATCCATCAAAAATAGACGCCTTGCATATTTTTGCGGCAAAGTTGATGTAAATGAGATGCAACTCCTTTGTCAGGTCTAATGCTACGTATATGTGTGTGTGCAGATCTCTGTGGTGAAAGAGGAGCGTTTCTACCCCAAGTGGAACCCCTCAGCCTCCCCCTCTTATTTGGGGGAGGTGGGCCCACACACTGGCATCGTGGCTGGGAAACTGGCCCTGAACAAACTGCACCAGGAGCTGGCAGCACAGGGCTTCATACAGGTAACACAAACACTGCAAACACAGAAAAATAGCCAAATTTCTTCCTCCAAAGTTCAACCTCTGCTACAGACCACATGCTTTTACTGACAGGATTGGCAGTAGACCTCACAGTAAAAAAAATAAATAATTGCTAATCTAACTTTAAGGCTGTTTTTTTGTTTAATGTGAATAAAGCCAGTAACGACAGATATTAACCACCAGGTCAAAACAACAGCATCCTACCATAGAATTCTGACCTGTCCTCCAGCTCAATTTTAAACTACGGGTTGTTTAGAATCTTCTGATGTCACATGACTCCAGCCTATTCTCTCACACTGACCTCCTGTTTAACTGTTCCAGGTATACGTCGACCAGGTGGATGCAGATATCGTGGCCATCACTCGTCACTGCCCCAGCACACACCAGTCTGTGGTGGCTGTGTGCCGGACCGCCTTCCACGACCCCAAAACCCACCACTACGACCCCAACGTGCCCCCCATGTTCATCCCAGGTCTGACCCCCCTTTCTCTGTCTGTATGTCTGACCCCACTGACCAGTGTACAGTGGAACTTGTGTGTGTTGTTTCCAGGTAAAATTGAGGAGGTGGTCCTGGAGGCTCGAACAGTGGAGAGGAAGGCTGAGAGTTACGTGAAAGACGGCAAGTTCATCAATGGGCTTCCTCAGTACACTGTGGAGATTAAAGAGCATATATCGGTAAAGCTGTGGCAGCATGTTTCACACCAGGGCTTCCCAAAGAGGGGGTCAGGGCTCTACTGATTTGGTAGGGGGCGGGTGCTTAGCAACAAGGCTCGGTAGCTGTTGCATCTGGAGAAAGAACACACCTGGTTGGTCTGTTATTAACGTTCCTATTTTGATCTACAGACAACATAGTGAAATAAAAACCCCAGGATCATGTAGAGCGGGTTAATATGAACATTTTAAGATTGATGAGCCTGACAGCAGCAGTTACAGTGAGAGGGGCCACCATTTTTCAATAGAAAGTGAATTGGAAACCGACATGGATGGAATCACTTCAGGCCCATGCGCACTTCCTATTTGGAATGAGGCGGCTAGCAGGTTAGCGATGTCCATTTATATATACAGTCTATGCCCCCAACTCGGTGCCCCCCACTTTGGGAACCAATCTACACTATATCCTGCAGGTGTCAGTGTTGATCATATATTTATGTGTGTGTGTGTGTGTGTGTGTAGCTGGAGCAGAGCATGGTGGTGAAGCAGGCTGCAGTCATGTCTAAAGACCGCTCTGAGTTTGTCCAAGAGATCACTTTTGAGAAGCTCACTCCCGGCAGCGTCATCGCGTTCAGGTAACACTGTTCTGGCCTGGCTTATTCGGCCCTGACAAAGTCCATTCTGTGTGGTGCACAGTGTGACAGTGGCGTCTACATCACATCATTCGTTCAGGGTTTCCTCCAGTGCTTTATAGCTGAGCCCCAGATGCAAACTCTTTTTATTAGTTTGACTTAAAAGTCCTTATTTTAACTGAATAAAAGAACATTGCACAAAAATATTGCCACTTTTTTTGTAAATTGACCACATGGACAAAGTGCTCACATTCTAATCTCTCACTCCACAGTTTACCATCGTGCTGTGCTGTGTGTTTGTGTTTCCAGGGTGAGTCTGGACCCCAAGGCTCAGCAGGTGGTGGGGGTGCTGAGGTATTACCTATCCCAGTTCAGTCCTAAATACCGCAGAGGAAGTACTGCTGATGACAACCCCCCCGAGGTGTTGCAGAAGCCCCTCTCCCAGTCAGTGCACACTCACCACAGCGCGCATACACATTCTGTCTGTTAGGGTCATGTCGCTTAAGTGAAAGGCTAGTCCTGTCTAATGTATATATGTGTGTGCATGTGTTTACGTAGGCTCATGTCGAAGCTGAGTCTAGCCGACATGAACGTGTTGCTGTTCCGCTGTGAGGCCGAGGAGCAGGAGGATGGAGGAGGCTGTTACAGTATCCCGGGTTGGGAGAGCCTCAAATACGCCGGCCTGCAAGGTATTCTACACACTCATCTGTCAAGCGTAATAAAGGCAAAGGGCTGGGCGATATGGCAATAAAAAAATCTATTGGTGGTTTTCAGATTCTTGAATGTGATGATGTCATACTCCCAAATGGGGGGGCAAGAGAGTTTTCTATGAATTACATTGTACTTTGCCATGAAATATCCAAAAGGTAAATGAACAAATGGTGAACTTGTTAATGTGCATTATTGACTAAACTCAAGAACTTGCTATTACAACAAAAAGCTGCATATTAACAATATTCATTTTAGCTGCCCCATCTGTATTAAATATTATTGGTCTATAGAATCTTGTGATGTCATTTGAAATCCAGCAATTCGAGACCTGATCCTGTGATAATCTGGTATTTTGGTTCTCTGTTTAATGCAGCTTTATGCTCAAAAACAGACACCTTTCCCCACCCACTCCTCCCATTGTTCAGCCCTGAGTGAGTGAGTGGATTTAACCAGTCACAGTGAAGTGTGACCTCTCAGAAGCAGCAGATGGCTTTAATTACCTCTTAATAGCACATAAAAGGACAAGTGTACGAACTGTGATGAAATCCAAAAATTGCGATGATTTTTTTTACACTGCTAGCAAAGGGTGTATTAGCATCTTGTGACTAATCTCAAGAATATCACATGGGTTACAAAAGGAGTTGATTTAAGTCTTTTTTTTTCTCATGAGAATTGTGATTGTTTTTAAAGATTTCTTAATTCCTCAACTCATCTTTTGAAATTAAAGTTGTTAAAAATATCCTCATTTTCCACAAATCTCTGTGTGCTTAGGTCTGGTGTCGGTGATGGCTAACATCCGTCCTAACAATGACCTGGGCCACCCTGTGTGTGCCAACCTCAGACAGGGAGACTGGCTCCTGGACTTTACCTCCAACCGCCTGGTCTCCAAAGAGGGGCCCCTGGCACAGGTCACTGCACTGCCACTCACATGTATAACAGTATTATTAGTATGGGGAATAGTATCTGCTGCCAGTGGTCTCGGTGAGGGGGCAGGAGCCAGTTTTCTGTGTTGATTATTCTCTGATTTAATTCTACACAAAATCCACAAATGATGAGACCAATCATTTGTAGGGTTGGGCCTGGTTAGTATTTTGATGGGAATATTTTGGCAAGACACTTCACTCACCTTGCCCAGTATGAATATGGTGTGTGCGTGAGTGTCGGAGAGGTCGATGGTGTAGTTTTGCAGCTTTGCTTCCGTCAATCTGCACCAGGGCAGCTGTGTCTATAATTGTAGCTCATGAATGAATGCGCCAAATTGTAAAGCGACTTTGAGCATCTGATAAAGCAGTGTAGAAGACTAATGCATTATTATTATATTAGTTATTAATTAATACACTCACAATACCATACCAAAAGTGTGCACATTACCTCTAATACAATATACATAATTAATAAAAGCATTTTTAGTATAGTGAAAATATTTTCTTTTTTTTTAAAATGCCTTAATTTCATATTTATAGTAAAATGTAGTGAAAAAGATGCTGTACGTTGAGTTTTTGAGGTAGCATTGTTGACCAGTTTTGTTTCTAACCTTGAATGAAAGTCCTAAACACATGCCTTGCTGTGTGCAGGTGGGGGAGTGGTTAGCAGCCATGTTTAAATACCTGAAGCACATCCCTCGTTACCTCATCCCCTGTTACTTTGACGCCATCTTGGTCTCCATGTACACCACGGCTCTGGAGGCCACCTATAAGCTCATGTCCAGGTGAGGAGACCTTATCAGCTCTGGACCCTCTGCTGATGTTTATGGTTTATTTAGTTGTTCATTGTTTATTTAATTGTTTATTGTTTATCTGTTTGTTTTGTGTAGTTTTGTGCAAAACGGCTCGAGCTTCGTGCGACACCTGGCTCTGGGCTCAGTGCAGATGTGCAGTGTGGGCCGAGTCCCCTCTCTCCCTCCGCTCTCTGACAAACTGGAGGGAGTGCCGTACCGCCTCAGCCCCCTCAGCGGAGAGAAGGAGCAGTGCTGTGTCTCACTGGCTGCAGGTAACACACACTCACTTTAGCTTGAGATTACACATGGACACTGTTTCTGTCAGTGTGGAACAGCATGTCTTTTTCAGCATTGGTGGAAAATCTAAAACGTGCTCACTTGATATTTGGTCACTGTTGTTACTATTATACATCATTTCCACTGTTTGAAAAATTGTGGTAGGCAGCTGAAATAATACCGTGTACCCCTGTTTTTTGTCAAATTGTTTTGTAAGCCTTTAAATGACAACTCAATTAAAAAGTGTAACAAAAACAACGTAATGCACCCTTGCAGCAGATTGCAGGGTCACCTTAAAGGTGCGGTACCTGATTTTTACTGTATTAAAAATGTGGTAAAATGGTTGCAGTGGTCCAAAGTTATTCCTCACTTACCTTATGCATTCCAACAATACAAATTATTCACTGGGATAAGTTTATATGCACTTTTCTCAACTTTCAGAGACCAGATTGGAGTTTTGCCTTAACGGTAAAGCTAACGACAACTAGCACGCTAGCGAACACTTCCTGATTATCTGACAGTAAAACGATTTATAATTACATGCAGACATTACACCGCTGACTTATTTTGACCTCAAGAGCTACTTATACAATATATCTGTACTGGGACAAGACACATTTTGCTCGAATACATGAGAAGAAATTGGGTACAGGGCTGTTAACACATTTTATCAAGTGATAAGTGCTCTTTACTTGCCACAAAAGTGTCAAGTGGCCTCAGCAGCGCTGAAGAATGGGTCCCCATCAATCTTAAAAATTGACATTCTAAACATAATTTTTGCTGACCCCGGACATGTTGTGTTGGTGTATTTAAAGCTCACAGTACTTCTGTGTCCGTGTGTCCATGTGTCTGTGTCCAGGTCTCCCTCACTTCTCGGCTGGGATCTTCCGCTGCTGGGGCCGAGACACGTTCATCGCTCTAAGAGGACTCATGCTGCTCACAGGGAGGCACCTGGAGGCACGGTATGATACATGTACACACGCGTACACACATGCACATATATACATACATATACATACACATATACCATACACACTGATGAGGGCCTTAAACCTCTTGTCCTCTTCTTCCTCAGTAACATAATCCTGGCGTTCGCGGGGACTCTTCGTCACGGGCTCATCCCAAACCTGCTGGGGGAGGGCCGCAGTGCTCGCTTCAACTGCAGAGACGCTGTGTGGTGGTGGCTCCAGTGCATCCAGGTACTACACTGTGCTACATAATACTGCAGACTTTTACCAGGGTTTGTAAAGACTTCAGTCATCAGGGTAGTGAAAGCCAAAACAAAAGCGGTAGAAAACATGTTGTCTCTGCTCCTAGAGGAAAACCTCTCCAAACCACACACAGTCACAGACTACACTGCATTGTATAGAAGTGAGTGTAAGTCTTGTTTTGTCTTGTCTTTACAGGACTATGTGAATCACGTTCCTCAGGGCCATGAGATCCTGCGCTGTCCTGTGTCTCGCATGTACCCCACTGACGACAGCCAGCCCCTCCCTCCAGGACAAGTGGTAGGTTCTGATCACTCTCTCACATTATGTGTAGTTGAGTTATATGGACACGTGCCATGTTCCACATTTTAGTCACTGTTCTAGTTCTTATTTTTTCTTATTCTTATTTCTTATTTATGAAACGCATCATATCATTTCCCTTTTATCACGTTAAATAAATTGCTGCATTGCTTCATTTGACCCTCCTCCATCCTGTGTTTGTGCACATTTTGAGGACAGCACTTATGAGCATGCAACAGTCTACAGCTGTCTCCTCCCACTCTACTGCACAACTACGATCTCTCTCCTTCATGTTTGTTTTTACACTGAACAATCTCCTGTGCTTAAGAAATGGGTGGTTCTATTAATAAACGTAGCGCTCAAATAGCTGTGATTTTATGATTGACAGGCTGAGCAGCACCTGCTCATGATGGACACAAGGAACAGATGGGAGTAAATGTTAATGTGCTACAGTTTATTTCAACACCTACTAAATGAATCAAATGTTATGGCAGGTTTTATAGGCTCATTTTATTTATATAGGCCTACGTCAAGCTGAATGGACAAAACACAAGCTGAAGACATGTTAAAATCATTCTTTCAGTGTTTAAAGTATGCAGTCTGTCTACATTGACCAATTTGGTGCTTTATAATTAACTTTGGAAGACGAGCTCTGTACCTCAGTAGGTATACATTATGATATAAAAAATTGACAATGTGTGGAAACTTTCTTTTTTCTGCAAGTGAAATGCAGTAGAATTAAGAAAATAATGCAATTACCTGCAATGAATAAGGGTCTGTTTTAATTGTGATAACTTTTGCAATTAATGGGTTAATTATTTTTGACCGATTCCTGGCCCTACATAAAACATACAAACTTTTCCTGTAGCACTTTCAATGTTTTTGTCTTTGCACAGGAACAGCCCTTGTATGACGTGATCCATGAGGTTTTGCAGCGCCACCTGGAGGGCATCTCCTTCAGAGAGAGGGACGCAGGGCCCAAGATTGACATGCACATGAAAGACGAGGGTATGCACAGATAAACACGTTTTAACTGTTTAGAATAAACATATGTGTAAGTACCCAATGTGTGTGTGGTCAGGCTTCAACGTGGAGGCCAAAGTGGATTCAAAAACGGGCTTCGTTTCTGGGGGGAACCGTTTTAACTGCGGCACGTGGATGGACAAGATGGGAGAGAGTGATAAGGCCAGGAACAAAGGCATGCCCGCTACTCCCAGGTGTGTGGAGACCATTCTAAGCATGATTCTGTAGTGTACATGTGTAGCATTGTCTGATAACACTGGACTGTGCGCAGAGACGGCTCTGCGGTGGAGATCGTGGGGCTGAGCAAGTCTGCTGTACGCTGGGTGGTGGAGCTGCACTCTAAAGGACTATTCCCCTATGATGGAGTCAAAATCCAAAACAATGGTACGTTTATAACAGCAATCTAAATGTTTCTGTAAAGAGGCAGGCGGAAAACAGTGTCCTACTTTTCAATTGGAAGTCAATGGACTTGCTTCTATTAAGTGTTGTTTTAGCTCAATATTGCGATTTAAAATGTCTACGTGTGTTATAGATTATAGCTGTATAGCACAGACAAGCACAATATGTCCTCTTTAAATGAATGATTGAAGGACTATACAGTGAGTACCCACAGTAACACTAGTGTTCTTTTCAGGCACAGAGTCATTCGTGTCCTATGCCCAATGGAACCAGCAGATCCAAGCCTCCTTTGAGACCCACTTCTGGGTGTCTGGAGACCCCCACGACCCCAACGAGAAGCACCCCGAGCTGGTGCACAAGAGGGGCATCTACAAGGACAGCCACGGAGCCTCCAGCCCCTGGTGCGACTACCAGCTCCGGCCCAACTTCACCATTGCCATGGTCGTGGTGCGTGCAGCCTCTTACACATGTACACAGCCGTAAATGAGTGTAGTGTATTTATATAAGTGTGATCTGTGGAAACATAACCACTGTATCTGAGTAGATAGACATACGTCAGTCTTATCCTATTCTCTACTCCAAGTCTGTGTTTGGTATCACTCCAGTTCTCTTTCTAATCACCAGGCACTGAATTATTACGTGCAAAGTCATTCATTCAGTGCTTTCAGCACTGCCTTCTGGTCCCCCCAGTCAGTAGGGATGAAATAGGACCAGTTACAATCTAATTGAATCTAATTCAGTTTACTTCTATAATTGACTTTCTCTGTAGTGATTATTGTGATACACAGACTAACACCTCACTCAGACTCCACCCGGTCCAGCTGTGGCTGCAGTATTTGAGCGGTTTTGTTGTGATGTCACACCCACACTCAGAGCGGTGCTGCGCTGTTGTGTCCCCTCCTTTGAAGCTGCACATGCCAGACCACATGTTCATGCAACAACTATTCATTTATTAAGGGAAAAGGCTGCGGTCGACACCGGCAAAAATAGATACTTGTAGCCACTGGACTGGAGCTGCACCACCAGCCGTCTGAGCCCGTGGTAATACTGTGTGTGTGTGTGTGTGTGTGTGTGCGTGTGTTAGGCTCCAGAGCTGTTCACAGTGGAGCATGCCTGGACCGCTCTGGAGATGGCCGAGAATAAGCTGCTGGGGCCTCTGGGCATGAAGACCCTGGACCCAGAGTAAGTTCTGTTTGAGAACATGAGGCTCATATTTACACACACATTTATATTAAACTGTCTTGTGCTCTTGCAGTGACATGGTTTACTGTGGCGTCTATGACAACTCTCTGGACAATGACAACTACAACCTAGCCAAGGGCTTCAACTATCACCAGGGACCTGTAAGTAGGCCCTCTGTTGGGGAAGAGGGGCACTGCAGATGTAAAGATTAATGAGATACTTATGAAGGGTAGAAATTGAGAAATTCGTGTGTGTGTGTGTGTAGGAATGGCTCTGGCCTGTGGGATACTTCCTCCGAGCCAAACTCTACTTTGCAAAGATGAAGCAGGACGAGAGCCTCTACAACAGAAGTGTGACTCTGGTGAAGAATGTGCTTTCCAGACACTACACTCACCTGGAGAGGTGAGGCCTTCACTCTGTGGTCACTAAGCATGATGTGAACATCAGTTCAGAGTCCAGTGTAGTATTTACCTTCTGTACATGTGTACATAGTGCAGCGATGTTGTGAACAACTGAAGGGATGCAACACATTATTATTTAAACAAATAATTTGTTAATTTTTATTATATAAAGGGCATTCAAATTTGAGATATCTTAAGAAATTTGAAAATAGCCTCTTGATTGAACATAAGTAAGATGACTGCCTCAAAATGCAAGTTATGCAACTTGGTGGACATGGAGGGACAAACTGTAATGTTTTAGTACATGACACAGTTTAGATACTTGTAATCCCTCCGTCATCCAGACATGCTCCATGGTTAAAGCTTGCAATCAATCTGTTTTTCCTCCAAGCAAAATGGTATACTCCAATGTCTATCATCTTTGTCTTGGGATAGGCCATACTGTCATTACCATGTTTGTATGTGTGATGGAGCCACCTCACACACTTACACTCGTACACTCCTTACCTGATCACTGTCCCCTGGTTTTCCTCACATAGCCATCGCAACAGTCAGGGGTGCACACTTGCTCAAACATTCCTCTTGCCATAGCCATTGGTCCTTTTCCAAACTTTTCTTCATGTCTGCTGTCCCCTCTGTAGGGGAGAGAGGCTTCGTATTATAAAATGGACCTCCCACCACCACAGAGGCAGAGAGACAGAAAGTGTTTGTTAAGGGGAAGAGCTGTGTGCACCGCAGACACCATCTATTCATTATTTTTTCACTATTTTCTGCACTTCTGGGACACAGACACTATTTTTGACTAAGCCGTTTTCTTTTTTTTTCCAATAAGAACCCACTACAGTATGTAAATAAAATGTTTTTATACAATTTACTGAGCACTATTAGGAAAAAAAAGGCTTGATACAGATTTTGATACCACAATAATCGTTAAAAACTCCTGAGTTCTGCTATAGATTAAATACAGACCACTATTCAGGAAAGGTCTGATTTTTGTCTTGTTTATGTTATTTCTATTTCTTAGTAAATTAGTATACTATCTAGCTTTAATACTAGTTTTAGTATCAATTAGAATCTGAGTATCATTTTTTTAACCTACTTAAAATAAATAAGTACAAACTATACTGTTCATTACAGCAGCGTACAACTGACAAATGTAGATTAAACATATTTACAGGCTTTATTTGCTATTACAAAAAAGTAGTTAAAACAAGATTTTTTTTTTTTTCATTAATACGTAATCATTACAGGTTATAACAACTTCAGTTTCACGTTTTAACAACATCAGTTTCTTGTTTTAATATCAACATATTAAGCTCATATCCAATGCTCTGAATAGGGGCTAATCACTTTAATCAGGTCTGAGTGCGCGATCTGTTTGATCTGTAGCAATGCACAGGGAAAGAGCCCAGTGCTTATCATTTTGTTTGTGTTTAATGACTAGATAGACTGCATGGCACTAGTCCACTGACTTGTAGGCATAGGTACATGACACTCTTACTCCCCTGACCTATAGACATAGACCTACTGTAATAAGCTCCCCCTAAAAGAGAGGGAGTTGGATGGTGGCATGGTGGCAGGTAGAGTATGGTCATAAGAGGTCATCACACCAAAAAGGACCTGTAGCTTTGTCCAGACTCCACCGCTTGTTCAGGCAAGGCAAGTATATTTGTATAGCACAAGCATAGCTCAGTTAGTCATTTCCCTTCTCCTCTAACACCCCAAGGCTATATATGGGCGCCATGGCTGCTCGCTCCTTGGCACAGTGCATTCAGGTGTGCTGCATCAGGTCTGCTGCACACAAGCTCCCTGAAGTTCTCCTGCACCCTGCTCTCCTCAGAACATAGCTGGACACATGTGGAACCCAAACTGCTCAGACCCAATGAATTAGAAACGTGCTGCTTTTACAGTTGAGCAAAAAAAACCAAAAAACGCATGTGTCCCAAGCCTATGGCTCATTTTGGATCTCTGTGTAGGTGAAGAATCACACGCTCCTTGGTGGCATGAGAAAAGCAGCTGTGAGAGAATCAGTGGCTATAAACTGCAGCGAATAATTTTGGGACCAACATTTTCGTGAAGCCCAAATATAAAGCAGAATTATGGACATCTTGGAGCAATTGGAGTGTCCAGGCACACAAGCACGCTCCAACTGTGTCAAACAAGGCAACACAGCACAAAGACAGATGTGTGCACAGATGACCCTTTCAACTTTATATGTTATGATCAGTGCCACCAGCATTGGGTGAGGTACACACTGACATGCCCACAGCCCAGAGTCTGCAGAGGTGTGCGTTTGACGGTCTCCAGGCGCAATGGCACAACGCCTAAAAGGCAGGCCCAGAGCTTACACTAGGCCTATGCCTACAAGTTGGTGGAGTCAGAGTGCCATGCAGTCCATCCTCCCATGATACATGAGCAAAATGATAAGCTCATGGCTCTTCGCCTGTGCATTGCTGCAGATCATACAGATCGTGCACTTGGACCGGCTTAAAGTAACTGGCTCCTATTCAGTGCATTGGACATGGGCTTAACATGTTCACATTAGAACAAGAAACTGATGTTGTTAAAACGTGAAACTGGAGTCGTATAACCTGTAATGATTACATTTTAAGGAGAAAATGTTCTCGTTTTAATTTAATACTTTCTTGTAATAACGAAAAAGCCTGTAAATATGTTTAATCTGTGTTTGTCACTTCTACTCTTCCGTAGTTCATCTATTATTTATTGAATAATACATCCATAAACTAAGCATGATAATAAATAATAAATAAATAATAATATTGCTGTACAGGACAAAAGAGAACCAGGTTGCCATTTCATTGTAAAAGTTGTTGTAGCACTGTTAACAGGAGTAGATACTTAATAAATGTTATGTCCAAGTTCCTTCTTCTAACCAGCTCTTCCTCTCTCCACAGGTCTCCATGGAAAGGCCTCCCTGAGCTGACCAATGAGAATGGTCAGTACTGTCCGTTCAGCTGTGAGACTCAGGCCTGGTCCCTGGCCACTGTGCTGGAGGTGCTCTACGACCTTTAAACACACTGTAGTCAACATGAACCCTCATAGACAAACAGTGTAGTACTAACCCAAATCTGCATCACACATGTGCAATACAGAGGCCAGACTGTCCTGTGCACGCGGTTAAAGGACTGTCCGGGCATTTAGCATTTAAGCTGTCTACATGTGTCATTGTGCAATCATATTTGTACTAGTTACATTATTGCAATATTAGGGAATTTTAGTGAACATTTTAAGACGTACTAAAGTGGGACTAAACACCTAAACTCCGCCCACAACCACATTTCAAATAGAGCTGCTAAACTGGGCAGCACCTGAAGGACTTTAAACTTTAAACATCTGGCTGAAATCAGGGCAGTCCTATGTGATGTCACCATCTACTGGAAATAGCAGAGGCCACTGAAGGCAGCACAAACTTAGATTTAGACGTTTTTGGCCAGAAAGCTGCAAATGTACCTAGTTTGCGCTAAAATTGCCTTAAAATGACTAGGAACAGTAGATATTGCTATTCAAACACCATATACACAGTTTAGTAGCAAAAAGTGGATTGTGTTTAGTTCCACTTTAAAGGGCTTGTACCTGATTTTAATATACTGTAGTCAAGAGAAATGCTCTTTTATATTCCATTTCCATTGTTTGGTAAAAGGTGCTAAATAGACAAAAATTTAAAATATCAACTATTTATTTTACATAGCATTTTGTAAGATAATACAGAAGTTACTGACACGGTCACCTCCAATCAGGAACGTTGTTACAAAGACTCTTGGGAGACTTGCGAGTATCCCAGACACCTGATTCTCTGACATAGTAGGAAACAACTGCCAGTTTCTGTGTCATGGTGAAATATCACAGCAGCAGAAAAGACTGAGTGGGCGGAGCTAAAGGTTCAAACTAAAACGTGTTTCTGACTCAAGGTTTAAAATCAGGTACATACCGTTTTAAATGAGTATAAACTACAGTAAAATATTTTTCTCATTGTTTTGTTATTGGACACGTCTGAGCCGCTACAGATAAACTGCTGTTAGAATAAACCTGTTTAACATGTGATTTTAGTCATTTACAAAACCGGTGAATCTAATTTGACTCTAGGTGAAAATGCACTTTATAATATGGGAAAATAAATGAACTATACAAAAATGGGAATCCTAACAAAAGGCAAAGATTACTCAATAATCTAATAATATGCGTCTGAGAGGTTGTGTTTGTAGCCCTGTGACTGTGTTTTTAGTTTAGAATGTCTTCCGCGCTCTCATTGCCTTATGCTCAGACTACTGTTACCATGCACCTTCAGACACTGGACGGAGAACAGAATGCATCTGTATGTGATCCACTGCTGCTGTCACTGTATCAACTCAATGTTTAGTGTGGACTTTGTTGTGATTCTAAATGTCACATATTAAAGAACTGGTGCATATCTCTGCATGTGCAGTCTGTCCTTTGAGTCACTTGGTTGATTTGATTCACCATGTTTCAAAAATAAGAATACTACATTGGATTCAGGGGTTTACTTGAGTAACTTTTTGAAGAAATTGTACTTATCAGAGTGCTTTTCTAGCAGCATACTTTTACTCCTACTTGAGAAATATTTTTATTGAGGAACAGTTTGGTAGTTTGGGTGGTGAGTAAGCCTGCAAGTGATAAAAGTGTTTGATTTAGTTTTTGTTTCGATCCTTTGAAAATACCAGATTTTGAGCACTGTTTAATGTTTTGTTGTTCAAATTACATTAACTTCACATTATAAGTCAGATGTGATGTCCCAACAGTTATTCTAGTGTACAAGTAATATTATTTTGAAGTAATGTTACTCTTACTTGAGAACAGTTTTTGGCTACTCTACTCACCTCTGATTGGATTTATATAGCGCCTTTCAAGACACCGTTTACATTGCATTATTAATTCAGTCTTCGCTACTGTCAATATGTATTGGCCCCTCTAACCACCACCACCAACACTCACACAATCACACATTCACACATTCATACAAGGGAATCTGGGCAAAGTGCCTTGCCTAAGGGCACATCAGTTTGCACAAAATCCGCTGCTGCCTCACTGTGATACCTGACATTCCCAGCGGTCACACATCCAATTTTTATTGTAAGAGATGATGTCCAATATATGAATAAAACTAGACCATCAAATACTAGTAATACATATTGGTAATAAAAATTACATCCGTACATTATTTGACATTTAGTTCATTTTAAACTGCAATATGAATCTAAAAAGTATGAGAATAGAAATTGATCCATTGACTCAAGTAAAAATACTGAGGTAAAAAGATGTCTGTGTAATCCCTGAGTCGTCCAGGTATGAAAAATTCAATTCTGTCAACTGGAAAAAAAAAAGTTTTTTGAGTGAAGACGTTTTGCTGATCATCCAAACCTCTTCTTCAGTTCAGATATAAGGCAGTGTCCACCAGCAATCTGACCAGAAGGTAGGAGCTAACTACACTGAAACTAAGGCTGTGTTCACACAGCCACTGGTTAGATCGAAGAGTATTCGCTCTGAGAGCGGTGCGCCTGGGCCAGTTTGAACCCAACAGTCGTATTCTGGACCGTATTAAAAGTCCGCTCCGAGCGTATTTGAAACAGGTGGTTTCAGAGCGACTCCACTAACACTCCGGAGCAGGGTGTATGTGCTGCAATACAAATCAATTTCTACATTTTTCTTATGATTTTTATGTATGTATTTTTGTTTGCTCAAAGGCGAAGCTTGAACTCAAAACCTTTAGTCAGGATGTTACCACGAACATGGTAAAAATAAGCCCTCAAATCATATGAAAAATATTTTTTACTTTTCAGTTCAGTTCAAAAGGTAGTGGAGCAGAAAGTACAGATACCCGCTCTCAAATGTAGTAAAGTAAAAGTAAAAAGTACCCACTGTAAAATTTTAAGTTGAATTTTTAGGCATCTGTACTTAAGTACTTCACTACTTTTTCTTTGTTCCTTCCACCACTGTAGCCTATACATTTCAGCTTTGTATTATTTAGGCATTTTAGTTTATTAATGTAGGAACTGGATAAAATTGGACAAGTAACTCAATCACAACATGTTAAATCATCAATTTGCATACAGATTATACTATCCAAACTCCCTTTACTTACAAGACATGTTTACATTTTGACCAGATGAACTGAAAAATAGAGGTTTGATACACATAAGGTTTGGGCCTGTGGCTGAGACAACACTGGACTTTTCTTGTAGAAGATGGAGGCTGATGGTTCTTTAGTGTCAGGAGTGAATGAGCAGAGAGAGAGCACAGAGGAAGAGCACAGTCCACGACACCACCTGAGGACAACACATGTTTTCTGTTCACTAAGATGTAACGGTTTATTTGGTTGACTGTCCTTCAATGTTATATATGTATATTATATACTAGAACTAGACTAGACTGGCTAACTCCAACTATTTTTGTGTTATTATACACTGCCTGGCCAAAAAAAAAA
>KN476058.1:19622-49698 GCA_000787095.1 Periophthalmodon schlosseri
AGTCGCCACCTGGATTTAACTAAGCAAATAGGTACGAACCTCCTATTGGATAATTACCGCAGGTTCAGCAACAGTATGTGCTCAAAGAACGAGGTCAGCTGACCACCTGAATATACTGAATGACCAGGTTATTCCATCAGTGGATTTTTTCTTCCCTGATGACACGGGCATATTCCAAGATGACAATGTCAGGATTCATCGGGCTCAAATTGTGAAAGAGTGGTTCAGGAGCATGAGACGTCATTTTCACACATGGATTGGCCACCGCAGAGTCCAGACCTTAACCCCATTGAGAATCTTTGGGATGTGCTGGAGAAGGCTTTGTGCAGCGGTCAGACTCTACCATCATCAATGCAAGATCTTGGTGAAAAATTAATGCAACACTGGATGGAAATAAATCTTGTGACATTGGAGAAGCTTATTGAAACAATGCCACAGCGAATGTGAGCCGTAATCAAAGCTAAAGGCGGAACAACGAAATATTAGAGTGTGTGACCTTTTTTTTGGTGCCGACTTTTTTTTTTGGCCAGACAGTGTATGTACATAACAGTTTTAACAGGTTCAATAGACAAAAGTCTTGGAAATATCAAGCACTTGTTTAGAAAAATATGTAAAAGGTCTTTATTTCATGAGGGCAGGGCACTGCCTGAAGACGTCTTCAGGCTGTGATAAACCTGTCTTAAAGTTAGTTGTGAGAGATTGACGTGTAAAGTGTCCAATTTGTCCATTTTTAATAATAATGCCTTACACTTGTAATGCACTTTACAGACTTGTCGAAGACTGTCAAAGTGTTAGTTAGTTAGTGGTGGTAAGCTACTATTATAGCCAGAGCTGACCTGGAGTAGACTGACAAAAGTGAGGCTGCCAATCTGCACCATCAGCCCCTCCGACCACCACCCATCACTCACTCACACTACATTTAGACAGTGCAGATGAATGAACTGTCTTGCGTAAGGACACAACGACAGAACTTGGTCATTTTTCTACTCTGTTTCCATCCAGTCGTCATTTATAGGTTCTTTGAGTTCACTTAATTTAAAAGTGTTACTAAAACTCTACTCTGTTACACAGTTGTGTGTAGACTCGTGTGTTCTGTGAGCGTGTAGTACTCACAGCAGGTGGCGCTCCAGGACTCGTCTCCAGTTTGACAGAGGGACTGGTCACATTGAGCCAGAACTTGCTGTAGCTCTTCACTACTGTGGCCCTGCTCAGGACACACACACATCAGGACACACACAGAATCAGGACACACACACATCTGGTACACTGTCAGGATTATATACTGAGGGAAAGGGGAGCATAAGACCCCCTCTTTAAGTACAGGCCCATGGGTGGAGATAGGGGGTAGGTGAAAACAAACATTTTCTGAGCACTCAAGCCTTAAACGCAGGACCCTCCCCTTGTTTACCTGAAGTACACATCTCCATACTTCTTATTGTTTGGCGCCTCCCACGTCAGCTCCACTTTGGTTCTTTTGGCGTTATTGGCCTGACTGACAGCTGAGTTCTGTTACAGACACAGAAGGACACCAGAAAGACGCAATTCTTAATCTTTATTTACATTCATAAGCTGCATATGACTCCAACTGTTTGATTTGTTACGTACCACTTTGCTGTTGCATGTGAGTGAAGTGAACATACTGTTGTTGACGTCCTTGAACTTTCCAACAGGCCAAAGCTCTACAGAACAAAGAACAAAGAACAGATACAGAACAAAGACGGAGCCACTTTAATGTAAATAATGTGATTAAAGGAACTGTGTGTAAGATTTTGATTTTAAATTCCATACACATGACCTAACTTTGTCCCCAGATATGAGGTAGGTTCAAATCAAATATAGATTTTACTGATAACAACTGTAACACTGATTTATTCTTAGGTACAAAAACACTGGATAATCGTCTTGAGAAACAAAACACCAAATTATAACATAAACAACTTGACCATCTTGTCCAATCAGAAAGCAGAATGGGCCTCACGTGAGTCTCTCACTTGGGCTGCAAGGTTCAATGCTGAAATCCAGTTGATTTAGGTTTAAATCAACTGGATTTCAATGCTGAAATCCAGTTGATTTAAACCTAAAAGGACACTCTCTGATCTAAGTTTTAAAAGTGTAAAAGCTCAGGCTACATACAGTTCCTATAAATCAATTAAATCAACTGTTTAGTGAAATTCCATGGTTTACCTGGGCTGCTGCTGCTCCGGGCCTGAAGGAAGAAGCCCTCAAAATAACCTGCGACGTCGTTTACCTCCAGAGTCACTGGCAACACAATTTAAGCACTTTCATTCTCAAAGACAAATACAAGAAAAAATAAATAAATAAAAATTTGCATCTGAGACACTGAGGGACGGTGTTAAATTTGGATGTTCCATTTATTTATGACTATAAAACTATTACTAGTACTAGCATTATGAAAACAAAACCTGAAAGAAAATCTACACATTACAAAGCTACATGTTTTAAAGGCCTTAATATGCAATGTTCAGAATTTTATAACTACATTTTGAACATATTTGAACTGCACTGGTGCTTTACGGACAGGTGTAGTAGCGCTGACCTGTAATGCTGTCCCCTGGCCTGTAGGTGTCAGCGGAGGCAGACAGGGCGTAGGGGGGGCTGCTGGAGTTGGCGGTGTAGGGCTCGTGCACGGGGCGCATGCTTCCACAGGATAGGGACACGGAGCCGTTTGGGTAACACAGAGAGGAATCTAACCAGCAACCACACACCAGCACAGCCACAGACCAGGCCCACACTCGCATCTGCAGACGGGATACAAATCAAAACATAGTAGTAACAGAGGCTCCTTCCCTCCATCTGAGATTATTACATATAATTACATCAATTTCTATTATTTTATGAGAGCAAACGAAAAATTCAGTACTTGAAACTAACACACCTATTGTTTACAGTTTCTGTTTGTTAAGGAAGTCTAAGTGTGAGCTGTGCCAAAGTCATATTTAGCATAATCATTCAGGCCCCTAATGGGTGCTGCCACACTAATGAAAATAAGTTAAACATCATGTTTTAAAACTAAATGTGTGGTTTTGGGGTCTAAAAGTGCTTTGAAGTCTGTGTACAATCTTAATCTCTCTATCCACGGTGCTGACATAAAGAGAAAGACGCCAAACTACCTGGGTGTTAAAACTGACTTCACTTTATCATGAACTGCTCATATTACAAACACTGTTGCAAAAATAAGTATAGTCATCTCAAATATAAGGCGGTGTGCATATTTTTACCCTTTTCTACTGTTATTAAGATGGTTATTCAGTAATTCAGAAATATATTGTTAGGTTTATATGTACTCAGTGCAATATTACTGTATATATTGCTGCTGAATGTTTCATGATGTAGTACACACTAGAACAGGACTGTGTTATGTGTGAACGTTTAAAGTTATTATAAATGTAATGTTTTTATTGCTCACTTGGACCCCAGGAAGAATAGACTTTACTTTTGTAAAGACTAAAGGGGATCCAATAAATAAATAAATAAAGACACTCATTACTGAGACAGTAGAATGTCATTTTCAACATTAAATTGTAGTACTTTCTTTTATATTCCCATGTGGCCTTATATCTGTGTAATCCCTCAGTCGTCCAGTAGGTTCCATAGTGGTCCATGGGCGTGTACTAGTCTATGTGTCTTATACTTGTTCTGATACAGCTCAAGATCATTCTAAAACTATTCAGGAAAGGTTCATTTCTGTCCTGTGAATGTGACTTTTTTTAGTATCGATACCAGCTCAAATGAGTATCTAGTTTCAATATTAGTTTTAGTATCGATAAGTATCTGATTTTCGTTACTTTTGACAACCCTACGCCACAGTCCCTTCAACTGTCACCAACAGCGCTTGTGTGTTAATATCATGCAATGCCATCACTTACTTTGCAACAGTGAAGACAATATTTCACCTTAGTTAATTTATGCTCACAGAAAACAGTTTTTGTTTCATGTGAATAGGCTCAGTAATTACAGGGATATTAACAATAAACCAGGTCAACACATCTACAGTCTGACAGTTAAACAGCAAGTTCTACCACAGAATTCTGCGCTGATGTCGCTCTCACACTGAAGCTTGTATCCAAAGAGGTGAATAGTACTTTGCCTACACTAGCCACCTATATTATTATACTAAACATCAACAAACAGAGACGCTAACCACACCGCAGTTAAAATGCCCATATTACACTGTTTTCTGATGTTTGCTATAATGTTGTTTCCTCATCAAAAACACACCCGGAGTTGTGTTTTGTTTCATTCACGCACGTTTAACACAAATCCTGCAGATTTAAGAGTTAAGTGTTCCACCTTGCAATGCCATGTGGTTATACAAGAAGGGCTCCACTGTGTTTTTAAACTCCACGCACCTTCACTAGAATCATTTGGATGATTTCAGCCCCGGAATCGCAAATCTCCACTGAACAAAAGGTAAAAGGAGCTGTTAACGTGAAAACTACCACTATATGATCACAAGATGGAACAGAGCATTTTGAGCTTTGGTAATGCAGACTAATAATAAAGCGTTACTCAATGTGTGAATGAAATAAAACACAGCTCTGGGTATGTTTTTGAGGAGATTACAACATTATAACATGGCTTGAAACTCACAAAAGCCAATTTTTGTGTAATATAGGACCTTTAAACAGGATGATGTAAAGTAACATAAAAACTGAAATAAAACGCTCATCAACTTACCCCCATTTCTCGATTGGCCCCAGATGCTCAAGTACAGCCCTTTGAAGAAAAAAAAATATAACATAATACAAATTGTGTCACAGCAATATAAATTTTAAATGACAACATCTCACCTTATTTTGAATGGTAAGGCCCAGTAAGAAACTTCGACAGATCTCAAACAAATTGCGTATTTCCAAATAAGTGAAATTACATTAAAATAGACACAGATTGCAGTGTAACAAGAGGCTAGCAGCGTTATGAAAAACTGAAATGTGTTGTGTAGGGTGAATCTAACCAGCTTTGGATGGCGTGAGTGATCGGGTTTCACAAAATGGTCCAGTGGGATTTTTTCTGTTGTGGTCAGAACAATAGTGCAGTTAGTTGGTATTGGTCAATAATCACTGGTTCTAACAGGAGCTTAAATAAGGGTAAACAGGTTACACAAGCAGAGGAGGAATAAGTGGCTTCTCAGATTCACCTGTGATTAAAAGATTAGGAATATCCATAGTGTTCATGTTTTGCAATAAAATTACACTATGAACTCAGTAGAGAAACCGTAAATGTGTATGTTGGTTTAGTCCAGAGGTGGGTAGTACATTAATTCAGTTACATTTACTTGAACTTTTTGAGGAAACTGTACTTTCCTGACTACTTTTCTAGCAAAATACTTTTACTGTTACCTGAGTAATATTTTTATTGAAGTAAGAGTACCTGAGTAAAAGTTTTGGTGACTCTTCCCACTGTGAGTAAATCTACAAGTGACAAAAGCTTTATGTCGATATGAAATGATTTGAACATTTGCGTTTCTTGCTCCGCTCCTTAAGATATGATTTAGTTTGTCTCATTTTCGTGTCTGTCCTTTGAAAATACCAGATTTGTGCATTATTTAATGTTGTCCTTCAGATTGCATCAACTTCAAATTCAACTCCAGATGTTACGTCCTGATAGTTACTCTTTAAGTTACTCGTACTTGAATAGCTGTTTCTTGCTCTTAAGTTACAATAAGAAATGAACCAGCAACCACCAAAACAATCAAGTTTGGTATCAAGAGGTCTTCATCAGACTTTTTAAAAATTAATACGTTAAAGATACTGATAAAAAAATATAATAATCTGTGTAGTACAAATAATTTACTACTACACTTTACTACTTGACAAATCGAAAAATAATGTGTGACTATTTGTAATAAAATGAACTTTAACTATGTTGGCCATGATCTCGTGCATGTTTTTCTAATCATGACTTGGTTTGGTGGTATAGTACCTGTGGTAAATATTTATCATAGGTTCACATCAGTTAAGTGGCAGTGTTGGGAAAAAAAGTTGAAGAAAAATACAGGAAGTAGCGCTGAGTTCTAAAACAGTATACGTACATCTATATATGTCATCATCAAAAGTACCATTCAAAATCCAGGGACAATTTATGCATTTTTTCTGATGGTTTAAACCTTCGTTTAACAAAATAAAGACATCATTTTTTAAAATTAATCTAATCATAACTATTGCGTAATTTAGACAAGTTTTGGCCCGTTAACTTTATGGTTGCTAGGTAACAGTTGTGGAATTACTGCTACTGATGTCACATCTGCTGCCTGTGTCCAAGGACAGGATCATCAAATATTATGAAACTTTGAATGCTCACCTGGACAAACAGAGTGTTATGTGTAAACTCAGCTGTATAAAAAACTCTTTATTTAATGTGAAAAAGAACAAAACACAAGAACAGTAACATGACACACACACTGGACAGTGAACAAGTGGAATATACAGAATTTGCCTTTGGTCAGGACTAATAACAGTGGATCCAGCCTCCACAGCCATATGGGCTCTGGGCTTTCATGGGCGTATGTGAAGAGCTGCCTTATATACTTGGACATTGCTGTGTATTGTGGAGCTCAACAGTCCAACCCACATCTGGAAGTAAAACGGTGTGGTGCATGAAAGTGATGTGCGCATGTCTGTTGGTGGTGGTCGGAGGGGCCGACGACACAGATTGGCAGCCTTGTTTCCGTTATTCTACCCCAGGACAGCTGTGGCCAAAGAAGTCTCTTACCACCACCAAGTGTGGAGCAAAAGAATAATGACTACAGTGTGGCTCTGAGAGGCTTTGACAAGCCTAAGTACAAGTGTAAGCCTTTTTTTCCCCATACTAGAAAAGTTACATAGTGCATCTAATGATTGATGATTTTATTTACAGTGAATTTCTGAAACTTTATAACGTTAGTCAAATTTTAGTTTTTAAACATGTTTTTGGACCATGCCTTTAAACTTTTAATATACAAATGTTTTTTTTAAAAACTATGAGAAAGATGAATGGGAAATGTATTGGCCTTGAGTGTTGGGCTCCATTCCAAAAAGTAGTTCTATTCATGTACATTTGACATAGTTGTGACGTTATGGCTGAAGTGTGTGTGTGTCCCTACATGGGGCTCGGGGTATATTCCGTGAGAGGAGCAGGAAAGTGACACAAAGAGTAGATCTGAAAACAACATTGACAGCAGGCCCTGGAGTGCTCAGGTTTCTTCACATTGTTTGGACTGGCACACTGACGCTGGTGAAGTGAACAGTCTTTTCCATAGAGTTGGTAGCAGCAGGCTTTGTGTAGCACCAGTTTGAAACAGTGTGGTTTGGGGCCCATGGTAGTTCTCCTTGGGGTCTAGGGGCCGCAGTGTGGGTGTCTCAGGGCCTGGGCGGCCGACACGACTGGCAGCAGGCTTTTCTGTAGTACCAGTGAGAGCACAGCTTTACCTTCAGCACCAGGGCACAGTTAGCAGTGGGTTTGTCCTGACACAAGTCCTCTACAGCCACGGAGACACCAGGGGGCGCCACTAGGGGAGCAGTGGTGTAGCAGATCAGGACATAACAGTAACATCTATATGGATGAATAGTATAGAATAGTAAAGGGTAGTACCTGGAGGAGTGGTGGGGCAGCTCTGCAGCTCACAGCTCTGCCGGGCCTCAGGCTTCAGGGCCGAGTCACAGCTGTGGCCCCGGGTCACCAGCTCGTCGCCCTGGTAACACTTCACCTCCCGCACCTGGACGCCACTGCCACACGTCTTACTGCACTGAAAGAGATACACACATGGTCTGTACATGGTCTGAACAGTGCTTAGTGCTCATACTCACAGCATTTGCTGTGACATGACTGACTGTACATGAAGTGCACAATGATATGGACATTGTCTTAGCTTCTATCCTTCCTGCAGCTTGTGAGCAAAAGCCCAGCACTGCTGGAGTGAAGGAGCCAGAGCCACAGCCTAATCACCTCTGGTCCCCTGAACCAAAGAGTATGCTACAGTCATTTACCATGTGAACAGTGAGGGCAGTGTCCTCATGAGGGTTCACTGAGCCTCTGTGAAAATGGGCACAGCTGTAACACAAGAGCAGCTGAGGTCACTATAAAGCTCTGGAGATTTGAGTTATACCAGGTCTGGATGTGAGCCACATTCACACAATATAAGATGATTTACACAGGTTTGGCGTCAGAGTGTTTTGTCTGTGAATATAAAGCTGTACAAACGCATTATTTGACACACCTCGAGAGGCTCAACACAAAAATTAAAATCTCCATATTTTATTCAAATAGCATTATTCAGATAATATTTTGTCATGAGTTGAAGGTTCAAGAATCAAACAAATGACCCACAAAAGTGCAGAAATATCACTTTATACCCTTATTGATCAGTAAAATCAGATTATGCATTGCTTCAAAACAACATTTACAATATTCTTGCTTGATTCAACATAACAGAATGTGAGGACCCTCTGTGCTTTTATGTGCTGGATCATTTTAAGTAGCAAGTGTGTTATAAAACATTCCTGTAGTCAGATCAAATACTGCAGTGAGTGCTTGTGCACAGATGTGAGTGTTACCTGGGACCAGGTGGTGGTGAACCACTTGGAGCAGGGCCTCTGGAAACAGGGCGAGCTGCTGTCAGGTCTATGCTCTGGGTCACAGCTGCTCTCAGGGAACTCTTTAAACACTCCAGCCTCCAGCCCAGCACAGACCACCTGCCGCAGACGCACGCCACGCCCACACGATGCGTTACACTGACAACACACACAAGCATCTGATTACGTGATTAATGCACAGTTTCCACATATACTACAGTGATGGTCTGCCATAGAGGTGCAAATTAAATACAGCATTGAGCCAGAACTTCAACACTATCATCGTTGACCCAATTCTTGATTGACTGAAGTTATATTTAATTTTACACACTTTTATTATTTATACTCAATGTTTGTTCTGTGTCTCTTATCAGAATCTGTTGACCAAAACCTCCGTAAAATAGCCATTGACATAAGAGTCCAGTGTTTCACCTGTTGCCATTCCTGTTGGACCCAGTGGGGGGCGCAGTCTCTGTCTCCACAGGGATAAACAGCCAGCGGTCTGAAGGCATGGTCACACTGCTCCTCCGACATGAGCACTCCTCCAGAGGAACGACACATGACGGCTCGTACCATCCTGCCCTCTCCACAGGCCCCAGAGCACTGAGCACAGGACAGAGCTACGTCACACTCACTGTTACAGCAGACGGTACAGAGCTTTAGAGGATTCACACGTACAGGGCCCCAGTCTGACACAGTCCACCTCCTGTCACAGGGAGGACCCTCACAGGGCTGTCTGTCTAAAGGCCTGCTCGTTTGGTTACACAGCGTAAGGTCCATGGAGCAGCGGACCTCTCGACTACGGACTCCCTGAGCACCACAGCGGGCCGAGCACTGCGAGGCACACACCACAACCACATAAGAAAACATATTTAGGACTGATCATTTAACACTGGCTGTGGTTACAAGCTCACCAAAATCTGATTAACATCTGATTTCTAGACCTTTAAGATTACTTAAATGACATGCAAATGGCACAATTTGGGACCGTGATCAAAATGAAATAAGATGTTTACATAAAATTTGAACAATCTTTTAGCTCCAAAAATCTGTTAATAATCAGACTTTGAGTGTGCATGTAACTGCAGCCACTGTTGAGTTTTTTCACACTGATGAAAAAGTCAGAGAGTGTTGTACCTGGGACCACTCTGAGACCTCCCACTGTGGCCCACAGCTCTGTCCGGAGCACACTTTGCGATTGGCCGGTTTGTGCAGGTCATGTGACAGACAGAGGGAGTCGTACACAGAGGAGTCCAGGCCTGGGGACAGCATCTTCCAACAGCGCACCGTCCTGTACTGAAAGCCCTCCCCACAGGTGCGAGAGCACTCGCTCCAGCCACTGGTCTCCCACCTGCAGTGGGAGGCACAGCTGTACAATAGTCTGCAGTACATGTCACATGATCACACTTCAGTAAGAGGCTCTGTGTGAGACCGTACCTGGCAGGGCACTCCTTCCCCGTGCAGAACTCATGTGTGGGCTCAGGCCGGGTCAGAGAGTCACAGTAACTGTCGTCCACCTCAGTGCCATCATAACGCACACACAGGGCATAGCTACTGCTGATACCTGACAGACAACACATACGTCTTAAAAATTCTTTAAATGGCCAAGCATGATATTTCCAACTAGAGTTGACAATAAGGTCAATAATCAATATATTGTGGCTTTTGTGGCTCCTAAATAGCTATTTTACCATTTAGGTTTAAATATGTTGTAGAATGCACCCATATTTAAATAATGAAGGGCTCAGTATTAAGTATTCATTTTGCCAATGTCTACATTTAAAGTCCTGCCTTTTGAGGCAGATGAAGCTTAGACTCGAGTTAACGTGCCCAGCCAGCCCTAGAGTAAACACATGCCAAATGAAAGTTTTAAGTTAAGGTTTATAGTCATGCTTTAGTGTTCATTGAGGGCTATTCTAACCCAGAGCTCTTTACCTGTAGTGCATGTTGAACTGCAGGGGGCGTAGGCTGACACTTTCCAGCGATACATGTCAGAGATACTGGGGATGTCCTGGTCCAACCCCACATCAAAATCATTACTGAGGGAACATGAGAAAATCACACCCACATGTTGTAAATTGTATGTACAAGTCTTACAGAATAAAGCAGCACACATGTAAAGAGCCATCCGGATCACTTTACCTGATGACAGCATTTAGTAGTTGCATTTTAGGAACACTAAATAGGCTGAAGTTCTATCTGACATGGATAAGCTGTGTGCTGTACCTTTCAGTGCTGGGGGCCTGGGCGAGCTGCTGGAGCTTCACCAGGACAGAGTCACTCTCTGCCCGGGGCTCAGAGGGAGGGCTCAGTGAGGAGGGGTCTGAGTGGCTATGATTCAGCTGCAGTTGCTCCAGCAGCAGAAGAGGGGTGTCGTCAGGGAGGGCCAAGTGAACGCTCTTGCTGCCTACAAACAACAAACACAAGTTTAAAGACTTTTTTGAGCTTTCTACCATGTTATAACATCATCCATTCATCAAAAATGCCTAAAGAGGTTTTGGATTTAGCGATCTCTCCCAGGCCCTATTCAAACTCTCCTTATGGTTAGCAGTAAGATTCCATGCAAAGCTCAGCCCACAAGCCTACGTCATCCATGCCCCCACACACAATTATCCATAGATATACAAAGGCATGATGCAAAATTGAATACAACAACTTGACAAACCTGATTCGACGTGCAGTAGTTTCATTATCGCGATACACGCTCATTGTGTTGTGATAGCGCTCTGAAGGGGAAGTGACTTAGCGCAGAGAGCAACAGGGGGACAGGGGACTCAGCACGTCAAATACGAAAGTGAAACTTATAAAAACATTAAAATGTTGTTTTTGGCGAATATAACATTTTCAAAACAATAAAAGGTAACATGCTGATCTAAATATGTTATGTGTTACCAATTAATACCCCATAGAAGTAAAATACCCCCTCTTTTATCACAGAAAATAGTGCTGCCCCCACCATGATGTATGCCTCAAAACCTTAACAGACACCTGATAATTCTCACCTGGAAATGAAAGGAGAAGGGCATTCTCTTCATCAGTGGACGGATCATCCACTGAGTTGGAGGCACTCCCTTTTAATGAAAAGAAAATAACAATTTATCAATTTTACAAGTAAAAAAACAAACAGAAAATAAATTGTGCATATTGTAAAAAATCTTGTAATCCAACTAGATGTTTGATTGGTATAACATGGCAAAGGAGTAGTTGAGCTCATATTTTGGGATTTTAACCAACTAAGAAGTGTAGCTTATGCAGTTCAAAAGGGGAGAAGAAGGACTGTTGTTTGGGACAGTTGGATTGTGTGAAATGAACGGTCTACATGAACCTCTGAGATACTACAGACTTTTTACACCAAATGCAGCAGAAGACCTTCCTGCAGGACACAGAGAGGAACACTTTTGTCCTGAGGGCTGTTGTTCACCTCAGACTGAGGGTTTTTAACATTATATTTGAAGATTTTAAGCAACTAATAAGTGCAGCTTCTTCAAAACGGCAAAAGTTAGTGACTATTTAATTGTGTGAAATAAGTCATTTTTCCTTTTATCCATGGAGACCGTGCAAAGAGCTAGCTATGAAATTCTGAGATACTACAGACTTTGCACACCAAATACAGCAGAAGACCTGCCTTGCAGGACACAGGAGGGACACTTCACTTTACGTTACTCCCCTGACACTGCCCTGCCCTGCTGACCCTACCTGACCAGTCATCCTGTTAAGCTGCACTGGGACCTTTGACTGAGACACAAAGGTCCCCATATTGTCCCCATAACAAAATTTGTCCTCTTGGATTGTGCCTGTGGTGGATGTTTTTGGGTTGGCCACTGAGAAACAGTGAAAAGTTGCTGCAGCTGAACTTGAATTTCCCAATCTCTCTGTCTATCCATCTCTCTATCTGTTTATCTGTCTAGCACTGAGATACGCATATGAATTGTTTCTTTTGCGAAACTTACTGTAGTCAACGAGGGTGGGTGGTCCTGGTTCCTCCACATCATTATGACTGAACACATGGCTGATCACATCCACAGGTCTGTACACCAACATGGCCGCAGGTGGAGGAGGGCTGGGCGTCCGAATCTCCCACATCAGCACATCTTCCTCTGACCCCACCTCTTCCTGTGCCTTATCTTCTGATTGGTTGTTAGACTCTAGTTCGCTGTCAAACTGGTGACTGTGGTTGGCTGAACTGTGACTCCCTGACAGTACCTCACTCAGCTCATTGAGGGTGTGGTTACTATGAGAGTGGGCGGAGCTTGTAGTGATGTGGTCGTGTGAGGAGAGGGGGACAGTGTACTCGTAGGTGATGTGGGGCAGCTTCCCATTTAGGTTGTAGTACTGTGGGGACAAGGCCACAATGGTAAATCCTTTAGAAAGTGAAATAACAAAAAGATTAATAAGTACCACCAAGTTGTTATCACAATTTGATCATCATTTCAGATGGAGGATGGGGCCTATATAATTCTAAAGGAGATTCACAGTTTTTGAAAGAAATATCCAAACTGAAAATTCATATATGTTGAACCTTATCTTTTTTCCATAGGGATTGGGTCCACAAACTAATCTAATGGCTTTAATGTTTGGTGACAGAAAACATATTATTATTATATTATAGTATGACAGTTTTCCTTTCATGTGAATAGCCTAAAGAGCCTGTACCCGATTGTTTCCCATGTATTTGAACAAAATTTGTCTTGCCCCAGTACAAATATATTGTATAAGCAGCTCTTGAGGTCAGAATAAGTCAGCTGTGTACTGTTTGCATCTAATTATAAAGCGTTTTATTGTCCGATAAACACAAATTGCGCTGCTAGCATTCTAATTGTTACTGTCATGGTATCATGGTAAACTCCGCTTTTGCCTCTGAAAGTTGTGAAATGCACTTATAAACTCATCATGGTGAATGATTAGGATGATCAGAATGCATAATGTAAGTATGAGGAATAACTTTGGACAAAATCGTTAAAAATTTTTAAAAAAATAAATAACTAGTTCTGTTTTTCTCATTTTTAAAACCGTAAAAATCAGGAATTGTGCCTTTAAGATAATTGCAGCATGAAGCAGGTTAAAACATTATTACAGTTTAAAAACAAATTCCATCACAGAATTCTGTTTTCTTAATTTGAAAATATTAGGCAGTTTAGACTTATGATCTATGCGAACCAAACCTATTGTACACCATACTTTTAGCAGCTGTTTTGACATTACAACTGACAAAATAGACACAACCGACAGTAGGTTTTGGTGGATTACCATGACGTTAAGCCCCTGGAGCGTAGGTCCTTGTGCGATGATGTACTCCAGACCGTCAGAGAACACACTGTTAGGACGCCTGTACTTAAACACTGTTCCAGCGACACGGAAGTTCTGCGGGTGATCGAACAGGCTGTTTCCATTGAAGAAGAAATGCCCTGCTTCATCTGACAGAGCTATGAAGGAAGGACGCAAGCATTACATTACATACATTACAAAGTGATTATTCATATCTGTAACTTGAAAAAACAATGCTCAGAACATAAGGTGATGCACCTTATTTGTCTAGAAAAGACATTGCAATAAAGCCAAGTGTAACTTTCTCAAATGTGTTTGATTCAGTGTATTGACCTTAACAAGTTGAGGCTCTCACCCAGGATGTTCTCCGTCTTGTGTCTTTCGATGATCTGGATGTCCGTGGCTCCACATGGAATGTTTGTGACAAATGCATAACCTGTTCAAAAACACAATTATTTACAACTTGTATTTAGATTACAAATAGTGATCTCAAATTACATCAACCATGTCTATAAAGTAGAAGGTATTGTATGATTTCTTATAGCTGTTATATTGGTGAATCATAGACTTCTGTTCATATGGTATATTTACATTTGGAGCAGTGCAGAAGTGAGCTGGCCCTGTTGCATGTGTGAGTGTGTGTTACCTAACTGTGTGAGTGCCTTTCTGTAGGATCCAGAGATGCGCTGACAGGACGTCCCGTTGCCTCCACACACCCCACATCTGTCTACCGTCTTGGTGCTGTACAACTCCCCATCACAGCCTACAGGCTGCAGAGGCAATAAAAACAAGAAAGATACAGTCAGTTGGCTCAAATGTTACAAGGTATTTTTAAAGTTCTCAAGGACCTAAAGTACATTTCCCATCCCTACAGCACTCTTAGTATATCCCGATTTTATTAAATATGATTTATATAAATCATATTCTGCTACTTGTTTATAATATAGGTCGTTTGCCCTCTGCTGGAAACAGGGAGGAATGGAAATCACTAAAGTAGCACTGAAAAATCCTGACAGCATCTGATGGATGTTTCTTAGGAACAGAACAGATCAGAATGTGTCCATTGAAACGAAGCGTTTTTATCTGAGACAACTTCACAGAACTTAAAGGCGTGAGACAAAATTAAAAACTACTCTATCGCTATGTTTTGGGAGATAAGAAGTAGAATACAGTCCAACCTTGGACACCATACTTAGCCTACCTACATTTTATCTTAAGGCAGGTGGTTCAGAACACTGTGCTAGCCATGATATTTGAATCAACATTTTGTTCATAGCAACCTGACCTATCATATGAGCAGAAAACCTTTCCAAAGATTACACCTACACTAAACAAACCCCCCAGACATTACACACTTGTCCAGACTTCCTTCTTCACTCTTTGGTCACCCTGTCATAAGCTCTGTGTAAGTCTACACAGACAGAATGCAGAGCCATCAGCACCTCGACGCAAACACAGCATCAGTCAGACTCTTGGCATGAAACCACTGCTCCTCACATACCCCCCCCCTCACATCACTGTACACTCCACTCTTCTGCTTTCTCCTCCCCAGTCTTTTATATCTGCTCTGTTTAGCTAACCATTTTCTCCTACATTTTCATCACTTTTGCTCCTTCTAGATGACAAGCAAACCCCCCTGATGTCTCACAGTTATAAACATCTCCTGACCACTGTACTTTTTTGATCTTTCCAGACTTGGAGTTGGCATCAGAAGTGACCAGACTGTTACCCCCATAGATTATATTAGCTTCACAACACTAGAGCTATATACTGTATGTAGCCGAGTTAACGTTACGTTACCTGACATGTGCCCTCAATGCAGACCCCGTGGTACTTGGTGTCCCTGCAGAAGGTGCCATCGTGAGCGGGGACCAGCAGCTGCCTCTCTCCGCTGATGGTGGTGCACTGCAGGTCACACGGCTTGTTGGAGATGCTGATGTAATCCGCTGCAAGCAACGTCAAAGTGTAAGAAGAGGATGTATGGAAATTTGAATTATTTTTAAATATGATGGGTTTTTAAGGACATATATTATGCATTATACTGTTATTGGCCTTTAAACATGCTTGAGTTCTTTTGCTTTGGCAACTCATGTCTTAGAACTTAAAATAATGCATATGCTTAGAAAACACAAATCATGTTCCATCAATTGCGCTCTCCTTACTTGGAGTTGGTGTTGTTAGCACACCATCTACTGGCAGCAGTGGGAATTACCATGGGAAAAAACAATGCTAGCCATTAAGCAACATGGCCCAGCACGTTAATATAAACATGTAGTTGTAATGAACTCAATTTGGTGTCAGTAATCCTCAGAACATGTCTGACAATAATTCACAGGGTTAAAAACTGTGCAAGAGACCTCCCGATTTCTACCTTTGACGTCACAATCCAGAGGAAATTGAAACAGATCAGAGCAAAATAATCCTGTAAACAGGATTAAAAAACAGCATGAATGAAGAAAAATACAGGTCCAGGCAAATATTTGGTCAGGGAAAAACTTTAAAAGGTAATATATGTCCTTTAAGAGTCTGTTTGGACAGCATGAAAGATTAGGTTTATTATTGGTAACCAGGAACTATTCTGGGGCAAAGCTGTATATAGATATTGTCTGGAAAAAGTAAGCCTTAAGCAAAGTAAGCTGTACTCTTTACCTGGATAAAGAGGGATCCACTGATAGTATCTTCGGCCAAATGCTTTCGAGTTAAACTGTGAACACTGGTGTTGTTTGAAACTCGCACTGTGGCTTGGACAGGCCTACACAAAACAGACTGGTTAGGTCAGATCTTATCACATACAAACATACATTATCTGCAGTGTTTCACCTGTTTTGGGCACAGCTGGTACTTTTTAGGAGAGCCCACACAAAATGAGCTGTTTCCATGCTGACTGGTGGACAGCCTGAAACAAACCAAATGAATGCACAGATTATTGTACATTAATTCCACGTATAGTGTCAAAAATGCAATATATGTTGGTGCAGTTATCACATTGCAGATATATTGATCTTTGAGGATGACATTAGGAATGTCATCCGCAAAGATCAATATATCTGGTCTTTTTATTGATAATCTTATACTGTAGTTCAGATCTTGACAAATACGTTCTGAAATGCATGGGATTCTTGAATTAATTTAGCAGTTAAGATTCTTCTTCTTCTCTCAAATATTAATGCTTCTGGAGTTGTTTATAATGCAAATGATGAACAGAATACTACTTTTTAAACATATAATCGCAAATCGCAAAATCATGAAGCAAGTATACTATAAGAGGGCCCATGTGAAGCCCAGGGTCCATTAGGCACAGTCACAGTCTGAGTGCTCACAGGCCAAAGAGAGCCATGCACAGCTGCTCCTACAGTAAACTGTTTACTTTTCAGGCACTTTACTTCACCTGACCAACATTTATGACTGTGGCACGCTTCATTTGGAAAAACCTTCTACTGACTATGACTAACCACCACATGCAGAGTCTGAAATACTCAATTACTCAAAATGACTCAAAAGTGACTGCATGTTGGTCATCTATAAGTGTCCAGAAGGCTCTCCATGCTAAAAACCTTCATTACCTCTAATCTTTCCACAGATAGTGGTATCTAGGGCTGTAGTCGACTAAAGAAATTCTTGATCACCTGAAGATCCTGCCAATCGTTTAGTCAACTAAAAAGGGGTGTGACAAAAGCTCTCAAAACTATTATATATTATTATATATTTTATTATGAATAACTACACGGGACGTTATGCAAAAACAACAGTTCTGGGGCGACAGTAGCTCAGTTGGCATAGTATTCGTCCACTGATATGAAAGTTGGCGGTTAAAATCCTGCGCTCAACATAAACATTGTTGGTAGAGCGATCAGATCCAGGTTGTTGGTGCGATTCCAGCTTCAATAGATGAATACTGCCGCTGTGTCCTTGGGCAAAACACTTAAACCTCCTCACCCTCTGTGTACACTAGTGTATGAGTGTGTGTGTGTGTGTGTGTGAATCGGTGAGTGGTTTCTTGATGTAAAGCACTTTGAATGTGTGTACAAGTACAGAAATTGTGTAGTTATAGGGGGAAAAAATGCAGATTAAACTCATAATTCACTTCTAAATCTTCAATTAGCACACTACATACAACTAATAAAAGTTCTGGTCAACTAAGACAAGATCAACCGAATAATGGACTAAAGTCCTCCAGCCCTAGTGGTATCTTCATGCAGTCCAAATGCGTAATCAATAATAGGGAAAAACATCAATAGGTTAGCAAAGTAATAGTTCACTGCAGAAATAATTCTAGAAATAAGAAACCTGACTAATTTATCTTATTTTACTGCCATTGGTATCTGGGCCTGAAAACCCTAAACTGAGTAATGAAAATGGAAGATAACTCAGTAAAGAATGTGCTGACTCCTAATTCCTACCAAATCATCTGTCCGTAATCGCAATAGATAGAACAATGTCAGTACAAAATCGCAATCGAATCAAAATCACATTTTGAATAGATACAATTAGCAAATTGCAAAGGCTCCAATTTTTGAAGTACCATAATTTCTTCCACAAACAACAAAATACTTATTCTGCATAAAACTGCTAATCCTGTTGTTTAGATCTGTACAAACATGTATTAATTTGTCAGTTCATATTTGAGTCTATTTGTCAATTCTAAATGTGAACTTTCAACAGAATCATATTAGTAAAACTTCAATCGCAAATTTAATCACAAGGCTTGTCAGAAAAATCACAATTAGATATTTCCCCCAAATCCTATTTGTGACTAAGGTTCAAAACCGATAGAGCTCCATATGCCTTGTATCTTTTGCCCATCATATATGATGATTTAAAGTGTAATTCAGTTAAAAAATATCATGATAAACATCCACAACATGAGTGTGTTTAGGTTGCGAAAGAGGGGCTTGTGGAGCTTGGAGCCACAGCCTGCTTTAATAATAGCAGAACACTGAAACACATGTCCAGTGTCTGTCCTACAGTTTCCCAACAGCAAACATGTGTGGAACAGAACAGCAGAGGTCTCTGATGAAGAAGAGGAGCTGTGGTTTATGGCAGTGTTTGGGACAACCCCCCCCAAACTCTAACATGGACTTAATGCATCTGTGTTTCATTAGCGTTTTAGCATCCCCCCTCCCCTTGCGCGCGCACACGTCCTCCAGTGTTTAGACCGTAAAGCAGCGGAGACAGCAGCCAGGGGTGAGCCGGAGGTCACTGTGGAAGAGTGTCATGTCTAATTGGTGAAAGGTGATGAACGCCGGACAGGAAGTGGAGAGAAAGGCCGCGCAGCACAAAGGGGGATAGAGTTAAGGGCCGCCGCACAAAAGGAGCCAGGGGAGAGGAAGCTCCAGAAACACAACAGAGGAATTAAAAGGCCCCTTCCAGAGCCCACCTTATTAAGTGGCCCTGTTAGCTACACTGCTTCCCCATGTGCACACACTTTGATCTGGTGACTCAAAGTAAAGAAGAGGGATGAATAAAATAAACAGTTGTAAGTGGGTTGTATTCATTGTCAGTGTTTAGGGGAATGGGGTGCTTCAGCTTAGAGAAAAAACTGGCAGATTTTAGAATTAATTGGAATGGTCAGAATCCCCACATGTTAGTAAATGTACCCACAAAGTAGGGCTGCAACGATGAAGTAGAATAATTGTGACTAGTAGATTAATTGTAATCTTATTTATATAATCATAACCGTGTAGACAGTGGCATTATTAAATCAAATGGAATAACCATTTTTTTCATCATTAATAAACTATTTGTAACTAGAAGCATCCAGTCAGCATATTTCTTATATCTTTATCTGGTTAATGTATTTTAAAAGTAGAAATAATCGTTTGACAACCTAACTCATCAAACATGAATCACTGAGTCGTCGCCCACTAAAATATTGTTAGTTGCAGCCCTACCACAAAGTAGTTTTTTAAGCGTATGTGTATATTATATCACTTGTGAGATGAATGGCTGAACTCTGACTTTATTTGATGTGTGTAGGACAGAAGAAAGTGTAAAGACTAGAGAGCAAGGGCAGCGCTCTTAGTGAAGGTAATGAGCACTGGCACAAACTTCCGTGCCCTGACAGAGAGGTCAGAGGTCACTGCTCAGAGTCTCAGATCCACATTACATTGCTCCTGTCTCCTGGATGTGCACACCCCAGGACAATAGGCCCTTTTACACTGCAAGCAACCACTAATGACAGGCATGATTGTTTTGACACTTATTATATAATGGATATTTGGAGGACTAGCATCATTTTGTCTCTGTACTTACATGTTTATATTAAACCCAGCATCCACTGGAATGTATAATGGAAACTATGCAGAGGACAGAGATATATACTTACCTTTCACAGCAAGAAATATTTTAAAATTTAGATTAGTTTATTTTCGGTTACACACTCACATCTTGTCAAGCTTCCGTTTATCAGTTTGCTTCATATCCATATCTTGTGTTACAGTAAATGAACAGATGTCAGCAGTGCACCTGCTGCACATGGTACACAATGACAGAGATCCAGCATCTTATGGTCCACACAAGGCCATACTGCTGTAGTGTATGCACATATGTTACCTCTGGATGAGACAGTGTCTCTCCTGACTGCGGACCCCACCTCCACAGCTCCGAGAGCAGGACGACCAGCTCGACCACTCACCCCACCACTGGAATACCTCCTCCTGCAACACAACAGAGAGTCAGGCTTTTTCAAATATATACAGGCACCTTATCCTTAATTCTCCATGTTATAGAATTTTAAAACAATGTGTACAAAAAAAAAGTCATGTAATTCAGCCTGTGCAAAACAATAATGTTATTCCTTCTCAAACACCTAGGGGTGAAAAAACTATGGCCCAGGGGTCAAATGCGGCCCTCAGATTAATATTTGTTGGTCCTCAGGCATCCAACTGAATTGTCCCAAATGATCATAAGTTGTACTTGTTATTGTAAATTTAAGTATCGTATTTTCCGGACTATAAGTCACACTTTTTTTCATAGTTTGGCCAGGGGTGCGACTTATACTCAGATGCGACTTATATGTGAAATGATTAAAATATATAATTTCACATATTCGTTATTGTCACACTGACAACTGCACGAGCGCACTCTAGGCTTGTACCAGTATCAGAGCCACGCAGAAACAGCGCTTCATCTACTTCCGGAGCTGGCGGAGTTGTTCAGAAGCGACACCAGGGATGAAGAATTCAATGGATTTAGTGATTTGGAGTGAGATCGAGAGTAAACTTGTACATATTCAGTTCGTTGTCTATGCTTCATGTAGCTGAATAAACATAAATGTGTTACGTTAGCGTGCTGCACTGCTATTCAGCCTGTTGTTCTCTATTTTATTGTTATTATTATAACTTGCCTTTAAAGATAAAATGTCTGTTCTTGGTTTCGGATTTTGTAAAATAAATTTCCCCAAAAAATGTGACTTATATATGTTTTTTTCTTCATTATTATGCATTTTTTCGCTGGTGCGACTTATACTCCGGAGCGACGTATAATCCGGAAAATACAGTAATCCTACCACTTTAACCTCAGTCACATTGTATTGTAATGATCTGATATTTTGAGTTTAGTTCAGGGTTGACACAGTTGTTTTTGTAACTGTGTAATGTGTTTTTCCTAATGTTAACGCTAACCTGTCAAGAGACTTCTGAGCTGAGTGAGCTGCTGTCACATTAGAGAAGAAACAAAGAACCGGGTCACGATGTCAACTGTTCTGCTGGAGCTGTGGACAGTCACGACACATGGCCCAGGACTGCTCCAGGGCTGGACCAGTGCAGGGAAACAAGCCGGGCACCACATAAACAGGACAATGCGGGGCATCAGAACCTGTTGTTGTGGTGGGCCACATAGGAGATGGGGAATGCTGGTACATACCCATAACAGTGGGAAATATGAGCTGTCCGGCTCTTGTGGATACCGGCTCCTCAGCTCCCTTGCTAAGGCCAGACATGCTGCAAGATATAGGTATATTACTCCTACTTCTGTACAACTGTGACTGGTGAGCAGGTCCCCATGGTCAGCAGTGACTTTATGGGTGGGAAATGACTCACTTTGCTGTCCGGTGTGGGTCGCAGATTTGGAGGACTGTATACTGGGACCCAGAAGGGCCCTGGACTGCATAATTGACATCAAACAAGGCACCTTAATCTTTCCAGACAACCACACCATTCAAACGCACAAACAACTTTCCCAAACTAGTTGCCCAGTGTATCATTCAATGCCTGCAAACCACAGTGCATTGTTTGAGCCTCTTGTTGCCCATCCTTCTCCACTCCAAAGACACACAGATAGGCCTCCACACTTTGACCAGGGAAAGCATGGGAGATGGTGAGAGAGATTTGGGGTAGGAACTGTGACGGACTGGATGAAACACAACAGAAGTAGCTCTGGCAGTTGCTGTTGGCGTTTAAAAATAGCCTTTCCATGTCAGAAGATGATGTGGCCCGGACTGACCTCATAGAACACAACATGACACTGGAGATGCACCAGCCATGTGGATGAGGCCACGGCGACAGACAGGCAGCTGCAGACAAGGCTCTGCAGGAAATGCAAAAGTCAGAACTTACTGAGCCCTCAAAAAGCTCCTGGGCTGCTCCTGTGGTAATGGTCCCAAAAAAAACCAACTAGCGCCTCTGTGTGGATTTTAGGCCTCTCAGTAATGTGACCAAGACGGATCCTTACCCACTTCCATGTGTTGATGAGGCCTTGGATTCTATGGCAAGGTCTACATGGTTTTCTTCTCTAGACCTATGCAGCGGTTACTGGCAGGTCACCCTTGCTTCAGATAGCCATCCCAAAACCGCCTTTACCACCTCCAAGGGTCAATGGTAGTTTAAGGTTCTCCCTTTCGGTCTTTGCAATGCCCCTGCATCTTTTGAGAGACTTATGGACAAAGTTCTGGCTGGCGTTTCCAGTCAGAAGTGCGTTGTTTACCTGGACAACATTTTGGTACATGGAGATTCCTGCGTCTGCATTGTGTTCCCTCAGACAGGTCCTGGAGGAGATTAGGGCATCCCAGAATTGCTGCTTCATGAGGAGTCTCTTTTCTGGGCCACAAAATTTGGGAGGGTGGAGTGAGCACCATGGATGATAAAGTGCAAACAGTCAAAGACTGGCCCATTCCCACTTGTGTCTCGGATCTTAAGAGTTTCCTAGGCCTGGCCTCTTATTATCAGAGATTTGTGAAGGGGTTCTCCTGCTCTGCAGCACCCCTTTTCTGCCTTCTAAAAAAAAGGGGAGTCTTTTGTGTGGTCAGAGGAGTGCCATTTGAGATGTTGCAGAATGTTGCTGTGAAAGCCCCTGTCCTCCCATCTCCAGATCCCAACCTCCCCTTCAACCTTGACACTGATGCTAGCAGTGTCGGCTCTGCTTTCTCAGTCAACTGCTGAGGGAGAGAGAGTTTACAGAGAGATTACAGCAGGACATTTAACAAGGTGGAGAAGTGCTACTGCGTCACCAGACAGCAGCTCCTAGCTGTTGTCAGAACTATACACCATTTCAAGTATCATCTATGGGACCTCCACTTCACAGTGAGAACAGACCACTCAGCCTTACAACGGCTCATGTCATTTAAGGAGCCAGAGGGCCAGCTGGCACGATGGATCAAGGAGCTGCAGGCCTATGACTTGACACAGTGGTGCACAAACCCAGGGCACACAATGCAGCCCTCTCTCGCCGACCCTGCTTCTCGAGTGACTGTCGTTATTGTGCAAAGAAAGAGTTCCAGGAAAACCTGGAGCTACAGCGGGCAGTTAAGTGTGTGTTGGTTTGGATGAACCAGCCTATCATGGACTAGTATACGTGAATACAACTGAGTGGGCCAGTCAACACGAACTGGACAGTGGTATTAGCTCAGTACTCACATGGCTTGCAAACAAGCAACAGCCAAATTGGACTGCTACAGCTGCTCTCTCCAGAGCTATTAAGGGACTGGTCAGTGTGGGAGGCCTTACACCTATGTGACAGGATTTTACAAAGAGGGTGAAAAGACCCAAGAACAGGTGAGATGGCAGACTGTAGTTCCGCGGTCACTACAAGAGGCTGTTCTTGCTGCCTGTCATGGAGTGTGAGCACAGGACATTTTGGGGTGACAAAAACACTCTACCGTCTGCGGCAAGGACTCTACTGGGCCAACAGAGGAGGTATGTGGAGGACTACTGCCGCCGCTGTGAGCAATCCACATCTCACAAGAGGCTCACAGACAGGTCTCGTACCCTACTTCAGCAGTTTCTGGCTGGCTGCCTTGTTAAAAAGGGAGGAATAGATGTTCTTGATCCTTTCCCCTTGACAGAGAAAGGCAACCGCTATGTCCTCACTGCAATGGACTACTTTACTATGTGGCCTGAAGCATACAGTACAGCCTTCCAGATCAGGATGCAAAGACTATAGTGAACGCTTTAGTATAAGGTTTGGGGTCCCAGAAGTAATGGACCAGGGGTGAGTCCCGCATTTTTGCAGCTATGTGTGAAAAGCTAGACTCTAACAAGACCCGCACAACCCCCCTACACCTAAAAAGTGACGGACTTGTTGACAGATTCAACCACACCCTGGCCCAGCAGCTTGCTATTGTCTCAGCCAAACACCAGCGTGACTGGGACACACATCTTCCATTTTTACTCATGGCTTACAGATTTCCTGCCCAAGACTCCGCCTGTTCCCCTGCTCTCCTCATGCTTGGGAGGGAGATCCAGACTCCAGCTGAGATGATGATTGGGGAGACCATCAGACGCTGCAACCGCCCCTCCAGGACCCGCGTATGCCTGGAAACTTCAGGGCGGGCTGGAATCTGCCAGCTCGTAAGTGCAAGAGTGAGGCAGAAGAGGAATTACGACATGCGCTCTAAAGGACTATACACCCAGAAGGATGCCCTTTAGCAGTGGGGGACCAGCCCCACTGATAAAGGGCATCCTTCTGGGTGTATAGCCCTAGCGGAAAAAGAGCAACTGCCCCAAACTGGACAGTGACCTTGCATAATCTTGGAGAGACTGGGAGAGATTGTGTACAGGGTACAATTGCCACCTAGAGGACACAAAGTGGCGCTGCACCGTGATAGACTGTCCCCTTACAAGGGTGTGAGAACCTCACAAGGACAACCTTGCCCACTGTCTCTGACCGCAGCCCACCTAATGCTGTAAACACCTGTAGTTGTCCCTCCCTGACACTGCAAGTACCCCTGCTCAGGCCCCATCACCTTCTCCATCCTCTGAGAGGTGGTGGCCAAGGAAGGTCTGCAGAGCTCCCAATGTTCTGAAAATGTGACTTTTGTGTGCTCCTCGTGGGTGAGGGATTTTGAAAGGGGGTAGTTTAATGATCTGATATTTTGCGTTTAGTTCGGGGTTGACACCTTTTGTTGTTTTTGTAACTGTTAATGTGTTGTTGTTAATGTAACAGATTTTGTAAGTGAGACTTGGTTGCTATGCCAACAAGCTGATGTGAAGGTTATTAGTCAGTTACTGGTCAGTTAGGAGACTTGCTCTGCTGAATTGAGACTGCTGTTGTTTTATGCATGTTTTGTGCTTGTTTTGACATGGGTTATAGCCTACAGTAGGCGTTGTGTTCAGAAAGTAAACAACAAGAAGAACTTTGTTGTGTTTCTTCACACCAAAACGCTACAGTATTATGATACAGACGTAATGATGTTCCTCAAAGCTACAGTAGCCCTGTCATTCTGTCAGCTTTGTTAAATACACTTTCACTGTAGTGGTCTGTGCTTCAAAGCTTCAAATATGTTTCATTCGTTAGAAAAACAAAACGTTTGGACACCCCTGGCGTCCTGTGACTGCAGACACACTGTGCTTTGGGCCACAGAGTAATTCAGGTGAGGCTCTTTGCACAGAAACCTTTCAGTCGAAATAAATGTGTGAGTGAGTGTGAGTGAGTGTGAGTGCGCATGCGTGCGCATGTGTGTCTCTGCGCATGTGTGTCTGTGTGCGTATGTGCGTTTGCATGTGCATGTTGATGATGACAGTACCTTGTTGGCTGCTGTCCGGCTGTGTGACTGCACAGACGTCCTGTGCGGCTCCAGTCTCGCGTCACTTCTGTCCTGACAGACACAGCACAGCAGCACATAAACATCACACACAGCATGCTTAGTATTAGGGCTTATTCTCTATAGGATGTGTGGTGTGGGTCCAGACTCTACAAGCCTCTACAGGTCTTGTTCTGTCATACCACCCTCTGGCTAGCACCCAGCCGCCACTCATGCTGCTGCCATAGAGAGACACATACAGAGAGGAAAACACAAGGAGGACTGCTTTAGCCTTTGAGGAGTAATGATGGGTTCAGACAGAAGCAGTCCACAAGAGCTGAGGGATGACACATCAAAATAGCACCAGTATAAACGCTTAACAACCAGATGCTTGGTCTGTGACCAAAGTTTCCTAAATCATAAAAAATAATATGTAAAGATCCACCATGCTAATCGTCAATGAGCAATGTTCAGATATATGTTAGCAAAAAATCTACAGAAATAAACCAAAGAGCATAAACCAAGTGATGAATGCTTTTAGCAGTGTCAGAACGCGTTCAAACAGCCGTAGAATTTCAATTTCAGACATTTCATTTAATATCCATGTATGCCAACTGTGAATAACTGTAACAGTACTGATGAACTACCAGTCTTTTGATGAAGGATCTGTGTTGACCCTGTGAAGTCATTTCAGAAGCACAATCCTTATTGTCCCTGCATCACTTAGAGTCTCCATGTCCTCTTGCCTGGAAACATGTAGAATATTGTGTGAGATTTCTGTCCTCTGCAAACCTCTGGAGAGGCAGAGCACTGAGATCAATGTATAAGGTACAGGACGTAAAGAGACTGAAATTTGGTTTTAGAATGGCGAGCACACGCTCTGTACTGGCTGTTTTATTAGCAATGGTATTTTAGCAATGAAATACCTGTGATTGAACAAATGCACGATAGGTAAGTTTAATGGCGTACTGTTAAAAGAGGGGGTATTTTACTTCTGTGGGGTGTTAACTGCTAACACTTAACATATTTAGATCACTATGTTACCTATCAATGTTTTGAAAATGCTATATTTGCTGACAATGTATTAACACGTTTTAAAAGTTTCACGTTCATTTTTGACGCTCTGAGTCTCTCCTCCTTTTGCTCCCCGTGTTAAATCACTCCACCTTCAGAGCGCTGTCACAACACAATTAGTATGTGACCCACTAATTAAACCACTGCACATCGCAAGTTCAAGTTGCTGTGTATAGTTTTGTATCATGTTTTTGTATATTTATGGAGAATTGTCGTGTGGAAACATGGATGCACATAATCTTACAGCTAACCATAAGGAGGGTTAGAATAGGGCCCGGGAGAGATCGCTAAGATTCTCAAATATGCATAGATGACATCTAAAACCTGATCAGGCATGTTTTTGATGAGGGAACGTTAACAGGGTAGAAAGGGAAAAAAAAATAGCATACTGCCCCCTCTTTAACAATCTAAGCAAAACAATAACATAATCTCCATGGAGACAAGCAGGTGATGGACCCATCATTGGAACAGTTAGATAGTGCAGCTTTAAAGTGACAAGCCTTACTTTAATTAGGGGGCCTTAGTTTGGAACACACGTTCCAAACAGTCACAATATTTGATTTTTTTTTTTTATATACTGTTGTATTACAGCTAATTGGTCATTTGAGAATTGAGTTCATCAGCAAATATATGTGAACACTTGTGAACATTACACAACTGTCTTTTTAAAGACATAAATTCAGACAGACATGTAGAAGCAATCATAGCATTGGGCAATACTGAATCAGATAGTGGTACAATTGTAATGTCAGGTCATGTTCATAGAAAACAGAAATCTTTGGAGTGAGCGAGAAGAGCCAAGTGCTACATAAAGAAATTGTACTAAAATAAATAATCTGTGTTTATTTTTACACCAAGTTTTGATTTCTGATCGTCTGGAAAAAAATTGCCCAGTACCAATACCGTAGTACCCAGTATGGCTTCAATGATTAATCGGAAGAATTGTGAGTCGACTTTTAAAACAATGGTAATCGTATTTTGATAATCGTAACTCTGAAACACATGCCAAAAGACCTTTTATAACAAAGACAGAGGCATTATTACATCAAAATGTAAAAACAGTAAAAATCTCCACGTACAATAGATATAATTGTTTGACTAGTCCAACTTAAGGCTGCACGATTAAATGCAATCAAATCAAAATTGCAATTTGGATGAACGCAATTAGTAAATCGCAAAAGCTGCATTTTTTGTACCATACTGTACAGTACCATACCATACAGTCTTTCTCTGCATAAAAACTGCTAACCCTGTAGTTTAGATCTGTACAAACATGTTCTGAATGTGATTCTTGTATTAATTCAGTCAGTTCATATTTCAGTCTTTTTTGTCAATTCTCCTGGATGCGTTTAAAATGTGAACTTTGAAAAGAATCCTATTATTAAAACAAAACTCACAAATCTAATCGCAATGGCAATGCTTGTCAGAAAAATCACAGATATTTTAGATGTTTTTCCTAAATCGTTCAGCCCAAGTGCAACTAGTCAAAAAAAAAAAAAAAATGACTAGTCAACTACAAAAGTATTTGTTTGTTGCAGCCCCAGTACAGAGCTCTACACACAAGTAAACATTAGTGAGACATTTTGTGCAAAAGCAGATGTAATAAACGATGAAACTAAGATATTCCAATGAGTGCTGCTCAAAAAGGCATTTTCTAAACAAAAACTGAATGGTGAGAACATGGAAGTTTATGAAGCAACCAAGTGACTCATGCCTTCTTATTCATCTTAAGTAAAAAGTTGACTCTTGGATTTTAGACTTTACAGGGGGTTTGTTTTGCATTTTAATTGGAAATTGTTTTTTCTTTGTCTCTGTGCAAAATACATTCTCATTTATGTGTAATGTAATGTATAGCAAAACAACTTTTAGGGGATACTGTTAATGAATAATAAGCCAATAATAAAATTCAAATGGTTTAAGTGGCTGGAGTTACTTGTCAAAAAATCAGCATGTTTCCAGTGCTGATGCCAAGCCCTAAATCAATAAAATCATAATATACTTACAAAGCCTGGCCAGGTGACATGAGCACAGGGCGGGCTTCTTTGGTCCCCCATGTGTCCCATGCATGTCAACAAACACGTCTACCTGGTTTCTCCTGGTCCTGTCTCTTCGTGGCTTGTGTCCTCACCTCCTCTGTCCCTCCTCATTCCTGTGTCCCTCCTCAGCTCAGTCTGAGTCCTTTCGTTTAAAGTTCAACTATTCTCCTGCTTTTACGAGGCTACACGAGGAACGGCACATTCATAACACAGTAGTTAGCTTACGTTTGTTATCTTGTATTTACGTTATATAAACAAAACTCAGCATAGAAACATGATAATGCAAAATGTATAAACTGAACGTAAAACAACTACATTTAAGGACATTTGAACTCCTAACCGGGACAAAGTGGAATCTCTGGAGTTATCGGGGAGACCGCTAACTTTAGCGTGTGACTTTGAGTAAATGGAGCCCTTACCTTAACCGGCCAGAGGTGACTGTGAGTCTGGGGAAGCAGCAGGAACACGCAGTAAACGGGGAGAGCTAAGCCTCCGTGGCCGAACATGGTTCATTCATGTCAGGGAGCGCCAGCTGTGGCCGTGCCCGCCTCAGAGCTCAGACTCCGCGGTGGCTCGGCCCCTGGGCTCGGCCTCTTCTCCCTCCGCCTCACCGCCTCTCCGCGGCTCCTCCCTGCCGCGCGGCCCTTTGATCAGACCACGCCCTCTGAACAGCGGGCCTTTGATGTGGCCACGCCCTCTTCCCCATCCAGTCCCGCGCACAGCTTTGGCTCAGCTCTGTGCTGTACTCATGGATCTATTAGGCTGTACTGCTGTATTTTACACTGGGCAGGCCTCTGTGTTACAAGGCCTTACAATGACAAGGTCCCTGGTTCGATCCCCAAGCCAAGTGGCGCCCTACAGTGTGGAGCCATGTAGGTGGCCAAACATTTTACTCAAGGAAGAGTTTTTCAAGGCCTCGGCCTAAGATTAGGATAAATTACTTTTTAATACACAAGGACAACAGTGTAAAAATAATGTAACAAGATAAGTTGTAATATTTTTTGTTTGTCAAATAATAACTTTAAATTTATATGTGTACAGTTGCATCTAATGTATATCATATCTGCTGCAGGAAAAATGAGGTAAGATTTTTAGCATAACCTGTCATGTTTTAATATTGTCATCATAAAGCTTTTATCAGCGTTTTAGTGCTTTTGTAGACTGGACTTGCTGTG
>KN476058.1:49745-96386 GCA_000787095.1 Periophthalmodon schlosseri
GAGTGACACATTTGAGGTGTGAGGTGTTTCATTCAAACCTAATAAAGACCCAATATACATACCTCTGGATATAGAATACCGTCTTCTTCTCCCTTGCTGGTTGCAAAGGGAGAATAAAAACTACATGATGTAGGTCCAAGCTCTTGAGAGAGTGTAAGTGAACTGAAATTGTATGCCATAATCCATTTATAACAAAGCGTCATGAAACTACAGGCCTGCCATTTATCAGTCTCATGTTCACCATGTTGTTTGGATGTCTAAATGCATGTGTAGGGGTTAGGCTAGAGGTTTCAACATTCAACATGAGTATGTAGAACCCAAAGCATTTATTTTTTAACAATGCATTTAGTATTCATGGGTTTCAGACAAACAATCCCTTCCTGATTCGAAGGACTTTGTGAGGACTCATAGAGGACCTTTTCCCAGTCAAAAGATATAGCTTAATTAAATTGTTTAATTGCTATGACCACGGGGAACAGTTACCATAGCTTGAAACCCATGAATAGGCTGTGTGCTTGAAATAGACCTTAAGAATGGTTTCTAAAAGAAACAGTACTTTGCATATATAATACAATATATAGCTACGAGACCCTATCTGTTGGTAATGTTATGTCATAGTGGAGCCATAACTTGGGGGCCCCTTTGAGGGCCTCAATTTCCCAGAATGCACCGTTTCCACTTAGTCCGCCATATTGCCTTGGTCCAAACGCGCCGCTGGATCTGCTCGTCTCACAACTGAAAATGTAAGTGCACAAACATCACATTTGACTGAACTAAGGGGCATATAATGCGGAGGGTGTTGTTGTCATGTAGTTACTGGCGTGTTAACCTGTTCTGTTTGGTTTAAAAGAAGCCCGGAGCCCGGGGAAAGCTAACACATCTGTACAGACTGGTGCGGCGGCTCCTTTCTGTTGTTGTTTTTCCCTCTGTCACAACGACGGACTGCAGCCACGGTTACCCCCAAATATCTCACATTAGGAGAGTTTTACCACGGACTACCTCCATATAACGTGCTCCCCATACCATACACCACAGACCCAGCGACTGTATACAGCATTTAAGGTTTTAAATAGCCAGTATCGTGTCGTTTTTTCTGTATACCTGGACGATTTGGGGGAGCAGCTAGCAATGGAAGCTAACTGGTTAGCATTAGCCGAGTCGCAGAGAATCTGGTGTCTGTCCTCTGGATTTCAGATCTAAAATAAAGCAAGTGTGTAATTCTTGTACTATTTATGGTACTATATAGTAAATTGAATGGTCAAACGCAGACAAATTATTTCGATTGACAGGGGAAAGAAATTATTCTGTCAGAAGAATGCATGGTGAGATGGGATGTAAAAATGTAAAAGTTTAGCTATAGAGATTTTTGGGGCATTTTTCCTGTTCTTCAAAAAATGAAAAAAAAAAAGGCCACATCATTAGTGCTATAATTGTCCTGTTCCGTCCTGTGTCACATGGAAGCGTGAGAAGCATTTGTCAGGCAGGGGGCAGGGCACACACGTTTTTGGCCCTTCAGATTTTAGGCCCTTGGACTAGTAACAATGCAGTAGTACAGGTTCCACGCAGACAGTAGGGCAGAAGCAATTTAACAGATTAATAGCTTCACAGCCTCACTTCTATGATACTGTTGTAGTCACAGCTGCCACTACAATAGTATCTTACCACCACTGAGACTGACTATTGCATTATTATTAACATCAAATAGGCAATTGAAAAATCATTATCTGGACTATACACAGGTGTTATGGCCCAAACTGAGCTGTAATTACATCAGAATGACACAGGAAATGTGTACATTTTGTGGTTTTGCTGCTTCATTTGGGTCAAATTCATGAAAATCTCATATTCATCACTAACTCCTAATCAATGAATCAAAGGAAATAAGTGGCAGTAGGGATGCACTGGTCCAATACTGGGATCATATGCTCAGCTTTTTGTTGCACATGCTGATACTGAAAGTTTTTCTAGATCGGATATCGGCCTTCAGGTATCTGTTCAGCAGATATAAACTGTTTTCTTGTTACTTGGGGGATAAATAATCACTACATAACACATTTGGATCAGTTTTGTCTTATTTTATCTTTGTTTTAAGAAAATAAATGCTGTTTTCAGTCTCTGCACGGGTATCTGTTAATATCGGCAGAAACTTAAAGCTATATTATCGGAATTGGTATCAGAACTGAAAAAGCTGGATTGGTGCATCCCTAATTGCCAGTTTAATTGATTTGTAATTCCTACAATAAAGCTAACTTTGTCAAACTTGTGCACCTACCTCAATGACTTTATGTAACTTTGTTTTTGATACTGAAATATGTAAAATACAGTTTGTTTAATGAATGCCACTTTGTATCTATGTTTATATCCATGTAAAGCAGTCTTGTTTTTAAAGCTTCTGTTGGTGCGAATGGTAAGAAGTAGTGGAGTTGTATGCACAACTTGTCCGTCTGCCCAAAGGCAGCTGTGAGAGTATTAGTAGCTTTTGTTAATGACTTCTTTGTTTTGCTGAACACAAAATGTTTCCTAAAGTGTGTTAAGCTGAAGAAAACCAACCCAGTGTCTGCAGTGTCTTTTCTGCCTGTGTTACAGAGGCAGAGATGACCCAGACGGTACAGACCAACGGGGTCCAGCCCCTCAGTAAAACCTGGGAGCTGAGCCTCTACGAGCTGCAGAGAACTCCACAGGTGAACCACAGCCTCAGCAGCACGTTCACTCAACTGTTTCTGCTGGCTCTCTTCTGCCAAACATGTGCCTAGATCTGTACCTTAAATTAATAACAAACTTGAATACTTTGTTACGTTGTTTACGAACTTGGATTCTCCACATTTTGGTTTAAAGGTTTAATTCTATTTGCAGACTTGAATGAGCACTTAAACATCACACTCACAGCAGCTAGCAGAAATGCAGAGTTTGATTGTGAAACATTGAAATATTTAAAGAGGGAGTATTATGCAAAATTGACTTTTTGGCGCTATCTTCCATGTTATAAAAGTTGCTCCCTCATCAAAAACATGCCTGAAGAGGTTTTAGATGTTATGGCATGGTTTGAGAAATCTAGTAATCTCCCCCGGGCCCTGTTTGAATTGTCCTTACAGTTAGCTGTAAGATTTTGTGCAACGCTCAGCCCACGAGCCTACGTCATCCATGCTCCCACACGGCAATTTTCCATAAATATACAAAAGTGTGATACATAACAAAGGGAGCATCAAAAACAAAACAAACTTATTATACATTTTAATAAGTTGTTTTTGGCGAATATAGTATTTTCCAAACAATAAAAGGTAACATGGTGATCTAAACTATGTTATGTGTTAGCAGTTAATACCCCATAGAAGTAAACTGCCCTGTCTTTAAGATCATTGTCAATAAGAAAACAAGAAAACTTAGGGCGTTTTGATTTGACTACCCACAGCACACAGGGGCAACTCCTGGTGGACCAAAGTGTAGTACAACTTAAAGGTCCTATATTATGCCATTTTCTGATCCATGTTATAATGTTGTTTCCTCATCAAAAACATACCTGGAGTTGTGTTTTGTTTCATTCACACATGTTTAACACACAAACCCTGCATATTTAGGCTGAGTTCTTCACTCAAACTAAAAACACTTTGTTCCAACTTGTGATGTCATGTGGTAATACAGGAAGTGCTTCACTGTGTTTTTAAACTCCATACACCTTCACTAGAATAATTTGGATAACTCCAACCCTGGAAATTTCAATCTCTACTAAACAAAAGGAAAAAAGTAGCTGTTAACTTGAAAACTACCACTTCATGACATCACAAGGTGGAACAGAGCATTTTGAGCTTTGGAGATGTAGACAGACTAATAATAAAAGGTTATTATCAAACGTGTGGATTAAACAAAACACAACTCCGGGAATGTTTTTGAGGAAGTAACAACATGGCTTAAAGCTCACAAGAGTAAATTTTGTGTAATATAGACAGATTTGTATGATTCTTTTACTTAACTTTGTGGGATAACATCTGTGTAAATATAAATTCTAGTTTTACACCAATCAAGAAACAATTTGTAAGGAAAATTAGAAAAATATATTGAAAATTACAGGAAGTAGAGAGTTCTAAAACATATTGATGACATCACATTAGGGGGAATTCTATACAAAAGTTAGGCAAGTTTACATGTTAGAAACACATTTTTTCTGATACTTTAAACATGATTTCAACAAAATATTACAGGTGTTTTCTTATATTTATCAGATGATAATTTCTGAGTACATTAGAGGAGTTTTGCTAGGTAACCTTAATGGAATTCCCTAGTGTGATTTCCAACCAGGAAGTAAAATTTTAAACCTAAAAAATGGCCAAACGGGGAAACAAGTGTGAATGTTTTTGCAAAAATCTTAAATATAATGATCTTGGCTGTGTTTTAATAAAATGAGTAGTCAAACCTTTCATTTGACTTTAAATGTCCAGTCACTTGTTGCCCTTTATTTGAGTTGAATAGACTTTGCAGTAAACATGTCTATCTCCTGTCTGTGTTTTCAGGAGGCCATCACAGACGGGCTGGAGATCGCCGTGTCCCCTCGCTCTCTCCACAGTGAGCTCATGTGTCCCATCTGCCTGGACATGCTCAAGAACACCATGACCACCAAAGAATGTCTGCACCGCTTCTGCGCTGACTGCATCATCACAGCGCTGCGCTCCGGGTCAGTCCAATTCTTAAGGCTCATTTATGCTCCACTTTCGTACGTAAACGGATCCGTGTATTCCAACCATAGTAACCGCCGGTGCATTTATACTTCAAAACATTTGGAATGTCAAGGCTGTGTTTGCTAAATAACCACCAGAGGGTGCAAAAAGTCAGAGAATTGACCAAAATGGATTAAATAGAGCAACAAATAAACTAATATGGAGGTGCCCACGGCAGTTTTTAGATTGCATCTGTTGGAAAAGAGCAAAGAAAATGAGATGAGACAAGCATTTTTTTGCAGCTTGTTTTAGTCAAGTTTAGCATTTACTATTGAGCTGTGTTCACTACTGTTGCCAGCGGTTAACTCATGTACAGCGTCGTTGCCAAGATACCACATGTTCTGAAGCCTCCATGTGTATCCGCATGCATCTAGTAGAGCAAAAATGAGCCTTTACACTTTATCATAGCAAATCAGCTTTAACTTCATGTAGGAGAAGTTCTGTTCAGGAGAACTGATATCTGTAATGGCTGATCACTGATTTTGGGCTATAGGCCTTTAGTCGTTTAGTTGATTAATAGGTCAGCGGTGTCTTACATGACCAAAGTTTATGCTGATACTTTGCAGCTGATGTCATCAACATGTGGGGATGTGATACTAATTGTAGACACTGCTCTGCCTAACGCTCTGTTACTCAAGTTAGGTTTTAATCTGAGCTCTGCTTTAACACAATCTTACCAGAAAGAACGGACTTAGCTAAAACTACAACCGGTGAGCTGATTTGTGCTATTAAACAAGTCCCCCTCAAATAACATTACAGTCATAAGCTAGTTGGCATTAGCCAACAGTTTTTCAGTTAGTCAGGCTCAGCTTTTTGTTGAAAATCAAACACCTAAACCAGACCTTGAACACATGTATTGATCACAGGCTCCTGAAAATGTGTTGTTTAAATTCATTTTGTATTTTTTATAAAATTTTAGCAGTGTTTGCTAATTTGTGCATTCTGTCAGTGGTAACTGCTGAACATTCCTCCATAGGCATACAGGCAGAACACCCCCAGCGTGATGTCACTGGAAAGTATCAATTAGTTAAGCATAGGTGGAGAAAATGTTCAGCTTAACTGGTTTATATATTATTTATATAATGTCCTTCAGTGGTTCTCAAATTGGGGTCCAGTGACATTGACTGAACATTACTTGAATACTACAATTTCTTCTTATTTTACACCAATTAAATAAGGACAATGAGAAATCAATCCTTCATCTAAATGTGGTTATAAACATGTTTTGAACTTCTGAATTTTATTGTGATGCCATCCTGGGGATTGATGGGGAGTTCTTGAGGGGTCCCTGGTCTCAAAAAGTTTGAGAACTTGTGCTTTATAAAACCTCTAATACTTCTGTGTTCTTTTTGTGTTACAGAAACAAAGAGTGTCCGACCTGTCGTAAAAAGCTGGTGTCAAAGCGGTCACTGCGTCCAGACCCAAACTTTGACGCTCTCATCAGTAAGTCATGCAGAGGTCCCATCATGTCCTGTGATAAACTCTGGTGGTAAACATGTTACTGTGTGTTCCAGGTAAGATCTATCCCAGCCGCGACGAGTACGAGGCACACCAGGAGAGGGTCCTGGCCCGCATCAGCAAACACAACAACCAGCAGGCCTTGTCCCACAGCATAGAGGAGGGGCTCAAGATCCAGGCTATGACCAGGTACTACCGCATCACCACTCTCTGTACACTACATGTATTATATATACTCTCTAATGAAACTGATGCTGTGCTTGTCAGACTGCAGCGTGGGAAGAGACACACGGTGGAGAACGGCAGTGGAGCAGAGGACAACGGAGACTCCTCCCACTGTAGCAACGCATCTGTCCACAGCAACCAGGTCCACACACTACAGACACACACACACCACTCTGTGAAAAACTGTCAAAAAGCAATTACACTTTATTTAGTGCAGGACCTAAGCGGATCTATTGTTTGCGTCTGCTGTATAGTTATAATCTGTGCCACCCATGTATCATTATTGTTATAATTTGCACATTTTACTTTGCAATATTCATCTAAAATAACCATAGACTGTATAAAGAAGTGGACTAAGTGAGTGTGACCCATAGCATTCGGCTTCAGCCAAGTGAAGCTCATTGAGGCTAGCAATTATAGGGGCCAATTTGGAGCCATCAGGGGTTTTTTTTTTGTGTCAATGAGTCAATGGAGCTGGAAGCGCGCCCATGCTCATTTCCTACTTGGAACGTGGCGGTTAGCAGATTAGCTATGTCCATTTATATGTACAGTCTATGAAAACGATTTAATATGGAAATATGAATTTTTTTTTTCGTTTGTACCAAAATGACTACACGATGCTGCCGAACCCTACATTTATCACTGATTTAAGAAAATAAAATTGGAGAACGAAGTAAGTACAGAGCAGTGGCGATGCCAGTGGCGGTGAAAACGGGAATTGATCAGCTGTATAGTATCTTGGAAATAAGCGATTAAAGATTACTCCACATACAATTTTGGGTGAGTAAATGGTGAGGCGAAACAACTACAACATGGTTAAAAGCTCTGAAAAGTTGATTTTGCAGAATAGGTCTGATTTAACCTGAGCCCCATATATGGGTGAACTTATGTCACTCAGATAGACTAACCCAGAGGCAGAAGTCTCTATATGAGCGAAATTACTGGCTGAGTTAACCCTGGGTCTGTCTGAGGAGCTGTGAATGCTTTTATGTGGAGAAGGCACTCATTTGAATATCAACAGCAAATTCCACTAAACCAACAGCAATGAAGGAATGAATGAAATGTGCTTACCAAGCAGCCTGTAAATACATTCAAATTTGAATGTTCAAATCTTCTTCCATAGTCTACAGATTTTAAAGTTACACAACACATAATGTTTTGTAGCCCATCAATAGGAATATAATTTTGGCACCTTGTTTTATTCAGTATCTTCCCCTGGTCTGGAGCAGGTTACATGTTTGGAGTATGTTACCATAGAGATCTACTCTGATAGAAAGGCATCCAGCTTTGTAGTATAGGCAAATCAGTATTGATACATCAAGCTATGTTCTGCCCAACCACTAAACCTGTTTGTCCAACACATTAAGACATTTGTAAGCGACTGTAATATTCTAGTCTTTTCAGATGATTTTCAGAGTATAACATGGTTATATATATAACATGGATGTATAATAAAAAGTGTTTTGCTTCCCACAGGAGGCGGGTCCCAGTATTAAGCGCACAAAGACGAGTGACGACAGCGGTCTGGACATGGACAACGCGGCGGAGAACGGAGGAGCAGACTCGGCCATGGACGGAGGAGCCAGTGAGATCGAGCTGGTGTTCAGGCCCCACCCCACCCTCATGGAGAAGGACGACGCTCATAACAGGTACACTGCACCAGGACTCTAACGTGTAGGAGGGAGATGGGGCTGGACATCTTTAAAAGTGTTTGAAATGAGCTGGTGAGACTTGATACAACTATTGAACATTTTAGTCTAAGGGGATGCACACGACCAGTCACAAGTTTGGACACACTTTTTCATTTATGTTTCTTTTTTTATTTCCATGATTATTTACATTGTAGATTTATCAAAACTATGGACACATATGGAATGTAGCAAACAAAAAATAAAGTAAAAGAACTTAAAAATAAATAAAAAATAGCCACCTTTGGCATTTCTTGACCCAGATGATACAAATGAAAACCATTCCAGGGACTTCATCATGAAGTTCACTGAGAGAAGGCCAAGAGTTTGTGGCGCTGTCAACAAAGGGTGGCCACTTTGAGAATTTGAGTATAAATTAATATAAATAATTGAATATAAATAATTAAAATTTAGTTGAGTCAGCTTTTTTTTCTTTGCTACATAATTCCTTTTATCTTGTATCATATATTTGATGTCTTCTGTGTGTATATAAAATGTATAAACTAGTAAATGTAAAGAAAAAAAAAAAGGTTGAACAAAAGGGTGTGTCCAAACTTATGACTGGCAGTGTACATAAGAAGCAGTTGAGTTTGTGCAGTGGACACCAGTATTTAAACAATTTTATGCATGTCCCTCTACATGATGAAATTTGAAAAAATAAAAAAAAAATACGACCAAACTTTGTCTGCGGGAATATCAGGCTCTAGGCCTGTGTGGTAATGTCACTGCAGTTGTACCAGTATATGATGCTCTTGCAGTGTTTTTGTGCGAGTAGAAGTTGGTAAATGAAAGAGAAATTGCTTTTGTTTACTGTTGGTTATGTTTGACAGAGTTTGATAACAGATCTATCAAGAGACCAAGAGTTCAAAATATGAGACATGTTTGATATCAGTCACAGCTCGTCTTTGCAGTGGACACCCTGCTTAAGCAATTATTAAATCTTTGTCTAATGCACTACGTAATACTACGTAATACTACGTAATACTACGTAATACTAAGGAACATTAGAAAACTATATTGCTATAGGCTGGCATCTGTTAATTTCTTAAGCCCAGTTTTGGTCCTGTCTGTTGTTTGAGTTTTGATTTGGATAGATTGACTAGTAAAGGTACAAGTCAAAGTACACATACTTTAATATTAGTTAATTAATGGTAACTCTTGGTAACTTTAAAATGGATGTAAACAGGTTTACTCAAATGAATATATTTGATAACAATGTTAATTTTTAAAAAAAATCAAAAATAGTACTTTTTCTCGTATTGCCCGACCCCACTTTGAAGTTCAGTTCAGCCTTTGCAGTTTGTGTGATTGTGTCGTCCCCCTGTTCAGTGTGGAGTTTGTGCCTCGCTACATAAAGACGTCGGGGAACGCTACAGTGGACCACTTGTCCAAGTACCTGGCCGTGCGCCTGGCCCTGGAGGAGCTCAGGAGAAACTCTGAGGCCAGTCCTGTGAACGTGGAGGCAGCATCAGAGAAGCAGTACACCATCTACATCCCCACAGCAGGAAACCAGTTCACCGTGAGTACCACCGTCTCCCACCACCCCACCACTAAGCCTGAGTTGAAAGGAAGAAGGAACTTAACTCTCGCAAACCCATAGGCACATTGTTAATATCCATATGCATTCATTTTGGGGGAAATGCACAGCTTTAGAACAGTTTTTTTTCAGACAGACAAGTGAAATTGGTGGACAGCCCAAGCGTAGCCAATCAGAGCACTGCTTCCAACGCTTACATCTGGGCTGACGAGAAGTAAAAATGCTTATGCAACTGACAGTGTGCTGAAGTCTCATTTTGTCACAAAATGCTGCTTTTACAATAATTTAAAGAAGACATATTGTGCTTGTGTCTGCTAGATGACTATAATCTATGACACCCATGGATCATTATGTTATAATTTGCACATTTTAAATTGCAATATTGATCTAAAACAACTTAATAAAAGAAACGAGTCCACTGACTTCCACGTTAGAAAACTGCAGTGCCCAATGGGAGTTTAAGGTTATTCTCGTGGATTGTAGAGTGAATCAGATCAACTGATGCTAAAATGGCTGTTAACTATGCAGGATTACTCAAACATGTGTGAATGAAACAAAACACAACACCGGGTGTGGTTTTGATGAGGTAACAACATTACAACATGACTAAAAGCTGACAAGAGTCAATTTTGCGTAATATAGGACCTTTTAAAGGACCTTTTTAATGTTTTTTATGGCCTTGCTACATAAAAGTTTGTGTCTGGCAAAGAAATTCTTCATCGATCTGAAAGCAACATTCTCATATTCATTTTTAATTTCTTCTATTGTTTATCACATCTGATGCCTCCACACCTATCCAACTCTCATAAGCACCAGTCACAACACTGATCACTAACCGTATCCTCCCCTTCAGGTCCTCAACGGCTCCTTCTCTCTGGAGCTGGTCAGTGAAAAGTACTGGAAGGTCAACAAGCCTATGGAGCTCTACTTCGCCCCCACCAAAGAACACAAGTAGACCCCCTCTTCTCCCCCTCTGAGGAACTCCCTCCCACTCCCACACTCTGACAACCGATTACTAATGGGGCAGGGCGGACTGGAACGCACACACACACACCGCAGCCAGGCCCGCGCGTGTGTCTGAGGGAGAGGGGTGAACTTTGACCCCTCCGTGGACTTCTGTAAAAAAAAGACGAACTGTTTTATATCCTGTATCTCGTGTCTCTTCTTGGGTGTTTCTGTCTGTAGGAGGTAGCAGATCAATTCAGCAAATCGTCTCCCAAGTCTGTGCAAACGCATCGGACGGACAGCAGGGGGCCTCATTCGCCAAGATGCACCAAGGTTTAAATGCATTACAAGTCGACTGGTATTTGGAAGTCTTGTTTCTGTTGATACTTTGCAGTGACATCACGCTGGGGGTGTTGTACATGTGTCCTTACGATGGACTGTTCAGCAGTTACCACACACACAATGCACACATTAGCAAACACTGTCCAAAAAGTTTGAAACTGAAGAAAAAATACAAAATGGATTAAACAACACATTTTTAGGAACCTGTGATCAATACACGTGTTCATGGTCCTGTTTTGGTGTTTGATTTTCAACAAAAAGGTGAGGATGGGTAATGCAAGTTAATTTATGAGCGTAATTTTATGTGAGACTTGTTTAACAGCACAAATCAGTTCACCTGTTGTACTTCTTTTTGGTCAGATTGTGTTAAAGCAAAGCTCAGATTAAAGTCTAACTTGAGTAACAGAGCTTCAGGCAGTAGAGTTTTCAGTTAGCGTCACACCCCCAGGGAATGTTAATGACATCATCTGCAAAGTATCAGTTAGTTTTAATATGAAATGCAATGGAAGCAAGATGAGAAACTGAAACGTTATATTTTCATCAAATTTCTAAGCTTCGAGAAAAAGATGAACCATGTTACTTTTTTGGTGGAGGGTCAGCCACCTGCTTGTCTGTTTTTGCTTTGTCTAGAATGTTCTACACTTTGGCAGTAAACTTATGTATCTCCATGGAGACAAGCACGTGATTCTGGCAGGCCAAGTTACAGGTCAGATCTGTGGAGAGGCGAGCCTACAGCCAATAGGAAGTGTTTTTTTAGTCAATAAAACACTTTTAATTGAGTAAATACAAGATGGCAAGTTTAATGCCATACTGTGGAAAATTCTTGGCAAAGCAATAAAATCTCCATGGAGATAAGCAGGTGGCAGCGATTCCACCTGAAAAGTTACATAGTGCACCTTTAAATTGCACCTTTAAAGTTTTACAAGTTATTTGTGCTAGGACTGCCAAGTTTGCTGTCTGTAGTGCTGTCGGTTTTATTAATACCACAAAAATGTAAAGTAACAGAACCCAGCTCAACTAGAATGACACCAGATATACCAGCTTTTCTATAGAACAGAGTGCGTAATTTGTACATAAAACGTCAATCCAAGGAGTATTCTGACGCAGAGATGTCTCTATGAAGGTTTATCATTCAGTCAGATATAGGCATGTCTTTTCCCTTTGATAAAATGAGTTCGTAATATTTTTTTCAGCTAGGCAGCTTAGTTAAAATATTAAGGGTTTTTTCATTTAACTTTACAATGTAAATCTTTGGATGTGATATGGTATTGAGGCCTTATTTTCAGTCTAGACACTTCTTCCTATGCTCTTGGTGAATGACGTCCCTATGTTACGATGCTATGTAAAAATCCTCTTGTTTGTATCACTACGGGCCTCTTTAGACTGTGCAGCTTTGGGGTACATGTATTTTTGAAGTCATCAGTACTTTCCTTTTGGTTGAAAATGAAAACTGTGACATAAAGTGGTTAGATACCAGAGCATTGGACAAAGTTGTACTCCGAATTATTCAAATGCTCCCATAAACCATTTTTATCTAAGCGACGGTCTGGACTGGTTCCTAAATGTATGTTTGAATTTTTTTTATGGTTTTTGAAAAATTGTGTTTGGGGGAAAAAAAAAATCTGAAATGAACTTATGATTTTGCTTTTCGACTGTTATCACGGCACCATCAACTTTTTAACTCTTAATCTTTAAAGGTGCACTATGTAACATTTCTGGTGGGGTGCTTTGTTTGGAATGTTCCATTGTAGGTGGAACATTGGAACACTGGTATTATTGCTCAAAAATACTTAATGGCTTCTTATGGTGAGTAGGTGCACCTCTCCACAGACCTGACCTGTAGCTTGGCTTAGTGCCATCTTCTTGTCTCCATGCAGGTGGGTAAATTTAATGCCATGCTGTGGAAGATTGCAGGCAAAGTAACATTTCACATCATGGAGTCAAGAAGGAGAGATGTTACGCAGAGCACTTTTTAAAGCCACATTATGTAACTTTTTAGCCCAAAAAAATAGACTTGGATTGCATTTGGATTGTTTTTATTGCATTGAAAAACGTGTTCTTACTGTGAGCGGGCTTGCATCTCCACAAACCTGACTCTTATTTGGCCTGAGGGCCTACTTTTCTTCAGTTCTGCTGGGGCCACCCAGGAGCAGTGGGCCACACCATGTTCAAAATGTTATTGATGATCTTTACACACATGGGTTTAGTGTCTTTTGGCCAAATATGAAGTGTTTGCGTAAAAATCTGAAAGGACGTCCCCTCGCACAGTTTTCATCTGTTTTTTTTCCAGGTCAGGCTCCCATGAAAATCAGTTTGATGTGGCGCTACTGGGTCGTCTTTCATTTTTTTCTTGAGGTCTCAAAATTAGAGCTCGTCGAGGTCACTGCCCAGTCTTGTTTTACTACTTGACCAAATGCAGTTGTAATTTGTTCCTTGCTGAGACGTTGTCCTCGGCTCGGGCCAAATTCTTTTTTTTTTTTTTTCAGTCATTATTTTTCTCCTATAAGGGGAGTCCGCATCACAAATAAGCACCGTGTACATTTTTTCACAAGTCCACATAGACATAAACAGATGTTCTTTTATGAAATATGGCATGGGTGTCATTGACTTTTTTTGATTGGGATGCCGAAATTTAATTTTGTGCAAAATTTCAGGAAAAAATTCTCCCCATATTAAATTTCCTTTCAATACGTTTGGATATATTATAAAATTTGGATAACCAACCCTTGATCATTTTTACCAAATTTGAGCCTGTTCGGGTGAACGCCGTAGGATGTGAATTTACAAACAAATTGTATAAACTCTTTATTTCCGATACAAAAACAGACAGAAGCAGTGTAGCCTTAACATAGGCTGTACGTACATAATCAGGAATGACAGTAAAAAAAAAAAAAAAAAAAAATCATGATTCAATAAGAAACACCAACATATATTCAGCAAAGGCAGCCCCCAGTCCAACAGAAAAGAACACCAGAGGAGGAATGTGCTGCTTAGAAAAAAATGCTAAGGCCCCTTTACACAGACAATTACAGTAAGTTTTTACAATCCAAATACTGGACATTTGGAATATTATTATGCCCTCCCCATTGTGACTATGGCTTGAGGGGGTAAAGCACTGTCCTACCAAGGTACATCGCAACTCCAGATTTGAACTGTTTGGTCTAAGGTCAGTCAGACTTGGACCACTATGTTCTGGTGGAGGGTTCACCATTGTTGGTTTCCCTGGAGATGTTACTGCTTGGTCTGGGATATCTGATCTGTGGAGAGGTGATCCTGTTCACAGTAAGAATCCATGTTTTCCCAGTTATTTGTTACAGAATTAAAAAAGGGCCTGTACCCAATTATTACCATGTATTTGAGCAAAATTTGTCTTGCTCCAGTAGATATTTTGACCTCATGAGTTACTTATACAATATAAGTCTGCTGTCTACTATCTGCATGCAATTATAAAGCACTTTGTTGGCTGAGCATCAGGAAGCGCACAGTTAGCATGCTGCTAGTTAGTTTTACCGTTAGGTGAAAAGCGCTTCTAAACTCATCGTGTTCTATAATTAGGATGCTCAGAATGCGTAAGGTAAGTGAGGAATAACTTTGGACCACTGCAAATCGTTTAAAATGAACTAGTTCTGTTTTTCATGTTTTTAAGACAGTAAAAATCAGGTACAGTGTCTTTAAATAAATGCAAGATGGATATGTTTAATGCCTTACTTTGTAACATTCCAGGCAAAGCAATAACATCTCCACAGAAACATGCAAGTGGCAGACCCTTCACCAGAAAAGTTCCACAGCGCAGCTTTAATGAGGAAAACAACTTAAAAAACATAATGAAATACCATGTCTGTGTATAAGGGCCTTGTATGTGAAATGTGCTGCAGTGAGGCGCCAGCACCGCCCTGCGAGAATCCCAGAGACGCGAGGACACATGCAGGAGACAGGACGCTCCACTCGGAGACATGAGACAGACAGGAGAGAAGCGTCCTCACAGGGACAGCAGAGACATGTCCCTGTGGTGAGACACTGGTCCAGCGTTTGGTGAGGGTCAGTTCAGGATCACACAGTCTTTCGGGCGGTCAGCACTCGGACGATAGAGCCCACTCCTCCCACAAGAAGCACCTGATAGAGAAAGACAAAGCTTTATGTGAGAATGACACAGTACAATGAAGTTCCCATATGTTTAGAAGTGCAATATAATGTATTTTGATCAGGATGACAAAAGCAACTGACTGAAAGAAACAGCACTACGGTAGGCCTACAAAACCATTTGAAATAACAGAGCAAAGTATTGTACTTTGTAAAAAAAAACAAAAAAAATGTATCATTTGCAAAAGAAACTGAAGTATTCTAACCCAAAGATATCTATGTACCAGTAATCCATTGCAAAAGACAATGGAATTCTGTCAACAAAAATTTGCCAGAATTCAATTTTTCTCGATTCTACTTGAAAGACAACACAGGCCCGAAACAATTTTAAATATGAACTAAAACAGGTGTTACCAAGAACTATTTCTAGTATAGAAATTAGATACTCATTTGAGCAGGTATCGATACTAAAGTCACATTCACAGGACAGAAATTAACCTTTCCTGAATAGCTTTAGAATGATCTTGAGCTGTATCAGAACAAGTATAAGACACATAGACTAGTAAACCTCTGTGGACCACTGTGCACATAGACTAGTAACCCTTGTGGACCACTGTGGAACCTACCTGGACGACTGAGGGATTACACAGATATATGGCCACATGGTAATATAAAAGACAGTACTGCGATTTAATGCTAAAAATGACATTCTATTGTCTAAAGGGTTTTTTTTTATTATCATGGTATCGGAATCAGTATTGAGTACTGTATTCCTTATTATCAAAATTGAGTTTTGTGACAACACTATTACAACTACAATATCAAATCCTACTACAGTTACTTTCCCAGCAGCTTGATCAGTAGTGCAGTATTGTGTGCATATTTGTGGCAGTACCTTTTCATGCCATTGCAGCAGCACAGCGCTGCTGTTGTCTGAGGGCTTCTCGAAGCCTCTGTAGATGTACTTCATGAGCAGGTCCACACTGGCCTTGTCCAGAGACGCCACAGCCTTCTCTATGTCACTGCTCTTAAAGCTGCTCAGAACCTTCACCACCAGCATGGCCGCGCGGTCCTGCAATCAACACACAAAGAAATACATCAAGTCAGTACTGATATAAACCAATAGGAAGACACTGATTACATAAGTATTCATAATTCTGATTTATATGTAAACTTAAAGGCACTGTACCTTTTACTGTCTTAGAAACATTAAAACAGAACTAGTTCATTTTAAATGGTTTGCAGTGGTCCAAAGTTATTCCACACTTACCTTGTGCATTCAAAGCATCCTAAGTATTGACTGCGATGAGTTTACGAGCACTTTTCAGGACTACCTTGGCTGGAGGATTTTGGCCTGTTGTGCATATTTTAGGTTGTGAAAAAACTGAGAACCTAGAGAAAACTCATCCAGACACAGGGAAAACATGCAAACTTCACCAGAAAGTGCTCACACTGCCTGGGAGTAGAACCTGGGATTTTCTTGCTGTGAAAACACTACACAACTGTGCCACAACCGTGCCACAGCCCTACAATACTATTATACTATCATTGTCAGCCACTGCAACGATAGGCTAGGTGGCTATAAATCACATGGTGAAGCAAGTACAATTCTGTTCTCAATGCTTAAATAAATCATCAGATTGTATTAAAGGGCTGAGTGGACAGTGGTGGACTGAGAGGCTAGACACCCACCTTAACGTTTTGGTTCTTGGTGTTGATTGGAGGGTTCTTGAGCACGGCCAGAAGAGCTCCATTCATGTTCCCCTTAAGAACTACAGTCAAGGAGCAAACTGTGGTCAATGCATGAATTAATTATTTAAAAGGTACAGTATGCAACTTTCTGGAAGTGGCATGCGTGGCATGTGATACTGCGGAATATTAGAGCTGATGGAGCATTTCCATGGAGACAAGAAGGAAAGAGCAGGCCCTCCTCCAGGCCAAAGAGTCAGGTCTGTAGAGATGGAAGCACGCTCACAGTAAGCTGTTGTCACAGTGTTGTTTTCAGTGCAATAAACACATAAAAAAGTTTTTATTTTAATTTAATTTTTTGGCTAAAAGTTACATACTGTGGCTTTAATTTTTATCATTTAATCTTGCCACAGGGCAGTATTCCATCTCCAGCTGTGGTGGGCTGCTCCCGCTGCACTGTTCAGGTCCAAACATGTCTGAATGCATGACCCATCCCACCGCTAAAGAATCTCTATAGATTTACAACACACTGCACCAGTTAATCTTGCTGTATGCAAAAAGCTGGGTTTCAGTTGACATCATACAACAGTGTATAGATCTGCAGTATTTAAAGATGCACTACGTAACTTTTGTTGATGGAGGGTCTGCCATCTGCTTGTCTCCACGGTAATTGGTCCATAATATGGTATTAAACTTATCCATCTCCATAGAGACATGTAAGTAATGCCACAAGCCCAAGTTACAGGTCAGATCTGTAGAGAAGTGACCCAGCTCAAAGTAAAGAATGCATGTTTTTTAAGGTGTGTTTGAGCAAGAATAACACCTGTAATTGATTAAATGCAAGATAGATTGAACATTCCAGGCAAAGCAATAACATCTCCATTGAGACGAAGAAAAGTTACATAGTACAACTTTAATATGGCTATAGGCGCATGTCCACAATGTTGATCTGTAGATTTAGCTCAGGTTGGATAAATATGGTGTGATAACAGACCTTGTCACAAATTAATGATCAAGTTTTGCCATCTGTAACGTCTGAAAATAACCAATGGAGCGGTGCCATGTAGGCCTACCTTTAGGGAAGAAATATATAGTAAAGATTACGCACAACCACACCCTCTTCTGACATGAACCCGGAAGCAGCTTTGACAGCTCCACAGAAGCTAATAAAATCCAAAATACTGTCATAAAACATCTTACGTGCTCCACGTATCTGCTATTTCTACAGCAACCATGCGTGACACCAAAAATCACCAATTAGGCACTAGACCTGCCGACTAATCAACTCGCATATTCGAATTACACGGAGCCAATTTGAAAAACCTTAAATGCAAATAAAAGCAGATTCTCTTTACGGATATTTTTCACATTCATGTTAAATTATACACAAGCTTAGAGCGAATATTTGAAAGGATATTGTCGGAGTAACGCGTCCACTTCTGCCTCGTCGGGTCCGCCCTGGTTCTCTCCTCCATCTTCTTCGTCCACAAACTTGTTCTCATCGTACTCATCCACATCTACCTTCCTGAAGCGATCCGACAGCGTGGCTTTAGACATGTCGGCGTACTGTTTGTGGCGGTATTTAAGCGTGAATACTGTGAAATGCGGCGGACAGCGGTCAGTTTTTCGCTGCCCTGGTTGGGAACAGATTTGGCAGCAGCGGTTCCGTGCGCCGCTTCCGGGTTGGTTCCACTTCCTCTTCCGCCTCGCCGTGTTTCTTCCATTTTTGGTGTTGTTGCGAGGTGACGTTAAGCGTAAAATAGCGAGGACTAGTGGACTGGAGAGTGTAAAAATCGAATTATTCTCAAAATTGTTTTCGTCAACCATCACATTTGGCTTTCTACGTGTCTAAACTAGATTTAAATCATGACTTTATCAAGACTAGGTGCAATATAATTTTTCTGGTTCAGGGTCCGTCACCTGGTTGTGTCCAAGGAGATGCCTGCCTGTTCTTGTCATACTGTAAAACATCTCAGGCTATGCAATAACATCTCAAAGGAAACTAAATCTGACTATGTAATATGCCTACAGCCTTTAGGTAAATACCAATTTTCAACTTACAGTTACTACTATTTACTGGTTAATAATGAAACAAGTACAATATGTAACTTTGTGAAGGCGGCACATCGCAAAATACAAATTCCAAATAAAATCTTAAAACCATACTTGGGAACATTTTACATGGAGATAGATATGTTTTATGCCATACTGATGACCAACAGGGGCAGGGCTTTGAGAACCTCGTGGAGTTTGTAAAATGCAAAATAAATCTACTTTTTAAGTTCACATTCTTTATCATTAGTTTGAAGATTTTTATTTATTGTTTTCTTTTTTTGAACACATATATATAAAATTAAAATACATGGAAAATATGCATGCAATAATGCAGCAATACAAAATATAGTCTGTAATTGTTCCTTTGGCAAACATGTCCTAACTACAATTCATCTTTGCTCTGTTTCTCTTAACCCCACCACCTCGTGTATATAGCCTAGAATGATATATTTTATATTTACTTGCTACTTTTGTGATGAATGATTGTTATGTCGATGTCTTGTGTATGTCTTGTGCTGATGTGCAAATGTATAAAGTCTGATAAACTGCTATGACAAATAAAGTCTGTCGTTGCTTCATGGCTTCAAGTCTATACAACATACCTTAACAGATTGGATTCATATGTACATAGTTCTTACACATCACGGCAGGCCTGTATCATAGTATATTTTTTAAAAAGTATGATGGATATATAAAATGTATACCACACAATGCACTTCCACACTCAGATTCAAGATGCAGGCACCAGGAGACATGTTTGTTATGTGGTGGGATTGGTATGGTACTATAAAGGGTACTACACTTGGAAATATACAAAAAAATTAAGTTCAGATAATTTACACAAGTAAACCTGCATAGGTAATAAGTAGCAAATAGTGCATAGTTACAAGTACTACACAAATCTAAGTGGAGGGCAGTAGTAGCTTCAGTGGTGGTGCAGACAATGTTGGGTCATAGTCATGTGACCTCACTGAAGGATCCTGGAGACTGCTGGGAACAGGAGAACATAGATTAGAATAGCCAAAGCCAACACTCACACTCACACTCACACACACACACACACACACACACACACACACACATGCACGCCCCACTTTCATAGGCAAGTTGGGTTAAGTGTCTTGTCTAAGGACACAACAACACAGAACTTGGTCAGGGCACGAATTGATCCTCTGACCTTGGGGATCTCCTGATGGGTTGGGGGACCATTGCTCTAACCACTGAGCCACTGTGGCCCCATATAATAATGATAGTTCAATATTTGTGGATTTCCACTTTGAATATTTCTTTCAAAAACAGTGAATCTCTCACTGAGTTATATAGAGGGCCTCTGCCCTCCATTTGGGATTATGACAACATCAAATTCTGGAACGTAAAAACGTGAACACATCCTATTCAATAGCCTGCCGATGATGCCGTTGACTCACCTGTGCCATAATGTACTTGTCCTCGTCATCGTCGATGTGGTTGATGTGAGGGACGTGCTCCTCAGTGTGGATGGTGTTGTCTGAGGTACTCCTGATAATCTCTTCTGGGTCCTCTCTGAACAGGTGCACCACGAACACCACCTGACCACCACAAAGACATGTTACACCACCTGACCACCACAAAGACATGTTACTATCACATATATACACCACCTGACCACCACAAAGATATGTTACTATCACATATATACACCACCTGACCATCACAAAGATATGTTACTATCACATATATACACCACCTGACCACCACAAAGATATGTTACTATCACATATATACACCACCTGACCATTACAAAGACATGTTACAATCATATACACCCCCTGACCACCACAAAGACACGTTACTATCAGATACACCACCTGACCACTCCAAAGCCATGTTACTATCACATACACCACCTGACCACCACAAAGATTACAAAGAATGTTACTATCAGATACCCCACCTGACCACCACAAAGCCATGTTACTATCACATACACCACCTGACCATTACAAAGACATGTTACTATCATACAGCACCAGAAACACACAAGTCCCCCTGCAGTTCATCTGCTGACCCACTTTTCAGCCAAAGACACTGGACATTTCAGAGCCACTCAAGACACGGCTCTGAGTGTGTCCTGCAGAGCTTTGCTCCATTTAAACTCACACACAATAGTGGAAGTATAAATAGAAAATAGAAAAATAAAAATCTGGCAAGTTATTTAAAAACAGGCAATCGCTGAAGACTAGAGATTATTAATCACTGGATTTTTATACAGCACCTTTCAAGACATCCAAAGCATTTTACAGTGCATTATTCATTCACTTCACACTCGGTGAGCTACTATTGTAGACTGACCAAAGTGAGGCTGCCAGTCTGTGCCATCGGACCTTTAGGCCACCACCAACACCTACACACCACTTTCATACTAGGCAAAGTGGGTGAAGTATCTTGCCTAAGCGCCACTGGCGCCCCACTGGTATTCACAGTGGTCTCCCATCCAAGTACTAGCCAGCCCTGCTTAGCTTCTGAAATCTGACGAGATGAGGCTTTGACGAGCCGTTACGGCTTAGATATATCAGTTGGCTAATACATTGGGCTGATATTTGCACTTTTTAGCATATCAGCTATTAGCCTTTTGTTTGGGCTCACCACCTGATTAAACACTTTATTTGAAGACTTAACTGCTAAAAAGGCACTGCACAAAATGTGATTTGAAGTGAAACAGGGCTGTGCCCAAATATCATTGCCATGGATATAATATTTTATATTATTTTTATACTATTATTGTGCATTGCAGTGCATGGTATACACAGTAAGTGGGTTTGTAGTAATTTTACATCATATTTTGGGTAAATGATCAAAATCTGACCCACATAACGGCCCAAAAATTTTGGCAGATCTTATCGGCCATCGACTGCTCTGGATTTTAAAAGAATTGGTGTCGACATTCAATGAAATATGATGGCAATAAACTACCTATAGCCGCATGAGCCCTGACAAATCATACAGTAACACTACACATTCATGTCACATGACATGTCTTGCCGATGGACACACCAGTATTGGGATTGAACTGCCAACCTCAGGGTTAGTGTGCAAACGTCTCTACCAAATACTGCCACTTTTCCATTGGACAGAAGTGTGAGCCCTCACCAGGAAGGCAGCGATGGCACCTCCTACAGCCTGTCCGGTGATCACGTCGCTCCAGTGGTTGCGATACTCAGCCACCCTGTTGAAGCCGGTGAGCAGGGCCAAAGTGAGCAGAGAGAGGCAGAGCAGAGGAGCAGAGAGGCGGCCTGCACGGGTGCTCACACATGACATCACGTACACCTGTAAGAGATACATCAGTTAGCATCAGACCTGGTGAACATCAAGGAAATGTAACCTATAATTTTATTTAGCCTCAACATACTAAGTTAAATAGTCTGATTAGGTTCATTGGGTCCCTGCCTCAAGTGGAGAAGTTCAAGTATCTCAGGGTCTTGTTCATGAGTGAGGGAAGGATGGACCGTGGGATTGACAGGTGGATTGGTGCAGCGTCTGCAGTGATGCGGTCGCTGTATTGGACTGTTGTGGTGAAGAAGGAGCTGAGTCGAAAGACCAGGCTGTCAATTTACCGGTCAGTCTACGTTCCTACCCTCACCTATGATCATGAGCTTTGGGTAATGACCGAAAGAACAAGATCAAAATGAGTTTCCTCCACAGGGTGGCTGGGCCCTCCCTTAGAGATAGAGTGAGGAGGTCAGTCACACGGGAGCAGCCCAGAGTAGAGCCGCTGCTCTCCATGTTGAGAAGAGCCAGCTGAGGTGGCTCAGGCACCTGTTCAGGATGCCTTCTGGACGCCTCCCTAGGGATGTGTTCCAGGCATGTCCCACCGGGAGGAGGCCCCGGGGAAGACCCAGGACAGTCTGGAGGGACTATGTCTCTCGGCTGGCCTGGGAACATTTTGGGGTCCCACCGGAGGAGCTGGAGGATGTGTCTGGGGTGTGGGAAGTCTGGCAGTCCCTGCTTAGACTACTGCTCCTGCGACCCAGCCCCAGATAAGGAGAAGAAAATGAATGGATGGGTTCATTGGGTCTTCTGTTATGATTATATTTTAGATTCTTATGCACAGACCTCTGTTTATTTCATACCGTGACAGTTTGGGCTGCACTTCTGAAGAACATAGGTCATAGGCACAGAGAGCAGCAAGTACCATTGTTGAATCAGGGAGGCCATCGAGATCCAGAAACACACCCACCAGACTGTAGATCGGGATGAAAGGGCGTACTGACTTTCTCACACCTGGGATACAGTTCTGAAGAAGTCGGACTGCAGATGGCGCTGTCGTTCTACTACTCCAAGTACGAAGACAGTGCCAAAATCTGTACAAATCAGCTGAATAGACACATCACAGCATCATCACGTGACACTTCTAAGGAAGGTGGCAGAGTGCAGCCAGAACTGCAAGGTATGGAATAAATGTCTGCTTTGAGGTCAATGTAATGTCCCCAAGAAGCATAGAAGCCCAACGTGTGTGTGCGTGTGAATGGATTTAACCAAACAAAACTCCGCATATGATTTTGACAAGAAAACGTCATTATATCATATAAGATTTTACAGTGATTTTACAGGATACATGCCCTTTAATATAACTCACAGTCAGGTAGAGTGCTGTGTATAGGCTCAGCGCCGCCTCTTTGCAGGGGAAGGACTTGCGCGCTCTGGTCACATCAGGGGCGGGTCCGGTGCAGGCTTCTGATTGGCTGATGAACAGGGGCGTGTCCTGGCAGCTCAGAGCCGTGTAGTTGGGCTGACACACCGACAGGAAGTGAGGGGTCAGACTTCCTGTCACCAACTGTCCCGCGTTTACAAAGATGTCCGTAGAGAAGAGGCCGAACGCATATACACCTACAGGACAAAATTTGGGTTAGTAAACATGGATTGTGTCAAAAATAGGAAAGAAAGAGTAAAGCAGCTCAAATAAGACTAAAAACAATAGCTCTATATTATGCTGGATCAGTACTACGATAAGTAACTAATGGCGACTTTTTTTGACAAGCATTACTATTAGATTACTACCAAATAAAGTAAAAATTAGAGAATCATCAAAACCATACGGACATTAATTATACTTAGGACAGTTTTGGTGCATTACCAATGAAGCGGAAGGTCCGGCGCACCATGGGGTTGACATAGCAGCAGTCTCCCACCATCACCACCTTGTCCTGGTCGTACAGGTGAGCCGAGTTATGGAGCAGGAACAGGACCAGCTCCACACCAGATATCTGCAGCAGTTACAGGGACTAAACTGTTATGGGCAACTGATGTATAGTACCACGCCACCAAACAATCACTTTCTACAATACAATACTACTGCCGCACTGTCTGAACTTAAAGTGCATGTGATATGGATATGATTGAAAGTGTGTGTAATGTGTGTATTGATGACAGATGGTTGAGGCACACAAATGCAATATAATGTGCCAATAGTTCACTCTTGATTATCAAGAGTCTTGATTCTAAGACACATAAATTTCAGTACCAATGGTGTTCTGAGCACAGCCCCTGATTGGCTGCAGGTGCTGAGGTAGTGACAGTTCGGATCAGAGAGGCCCTTTTCCAAACCAGTTCCTCCTCCCTTTCCTCCCCACTTCCATTAAAGTCTCAGTGAATGCCCTTCGCAGCTGAGCGGAGGTTCCTTCATTAGAGCGCTCGGAGCTGTAGCTTTGGAACACGCTCCCCTTGCACAAGCGGCAGAGACACGCCTCTTTACCGTGAAAGCACAGCCCACAAATGTTGCCAAAATCAAAGTTTCATATTAAATTCACCATTTTAATACCACAGGGGCACTTGAGCAGAGGTTGTTTTGTTAATGCATATCATTCTGTGCAGAATACAGACATGACTGTGTCTGTAACATGGGTGAAACTTGCTATTTATGAAAGTAAGGTGTTTTCCTGCACAATAAAGACACATTTCATCTCAGAAGAATTTGTTCTTTCATTTGCAGTCTCCAGTTAGCACTACTGAGTGATGTTTACGCATCTCAATAACTGTGCGTCTTGCACATCTGTGTGGCTGCTCTCTGGTGTTATTTACCTGTTAAGCAGCTCATGGATCTATTAAATAATTTGTTTCACTGTCACAGAGAAATGAGATGATAAATGGGTGTTTAATATGTGAGACTAGTACAAATTAATGTGATTAAAACATTCATCTCGGAGTAAGGAGATTTCCAGCACCAATAAAACACCTAATAAACATGGAACTAAACTCCTACAGTGCCTTTTGTACTTAATGTGCTGGTTCCTTCGTGGGAACACGCAAAGGAAGGAGGAAGTGGTTTGGAAAAGGGTCAGAGAGTCCTTTAAAGTTTAAACCAACTGCATTTCAGCACTGAAACTGGCAACCCAAATGAGAGACTGATATGATCCTGCTTTCTGACTGGATATCCAAAACACCAAATTACAAGTTGTCCATCATGTCCAATGTTTTTGTAACTGAGACTAAATCAGCATTACAGTTGTTACCAGTAAAAGGTGAGACCCCCCACACCTGGCCTTGTTCAGGCTCACCTGTGCTCTCTCTGGATCTTCTTCTATCAGACTGAAGTGACGTACATAGTATGTAGTGGTGATATGTGAGAATACAGCCCGGGTGGGTCGGCCGGTCTAATTACAAATGGTAGCTTTAACTACAATATCAAAAGTATTGAGTAAGTAAGTATTGACTCACCAGCACCACGGGCAGCCCCCAAACCACCGAGTAGAGGACGACAGGCTGCACCCGGCTGCTCTGCTCCGGTCCCGGGTCGGGCTTACTCAGGGCTGGGTCTCTGCATTGGAAGCCCTGGAGCACCGGTCTGAACGTGTCTGTGAACTCGCAGTAGTACACCAGCATCAGCGTGGCCACCAGAATCACCACCTGGAAGTACAACATGCTCCAAAATCACTCTAAACATTAAAAAAAAAAAATTAAATCTATTCTCGCCACAGTCTTGGTCTCTGCTGAGTGCTGTGCCGATGCTGCTTTCACGTCTGGCTGAACAATCTCCAAAGGGCCACTCTGCATCTCACCAGTGTGGGCAAAAGAGCAGGACAGTTTATATTTAGGCGCGGGCTGTCAACACACATCAGCGCACAACGTCTACAACTTATATATGAGATCCAGGATTAAAGCGGCCATTATGTAATGGTACAAGGCACTTCAGGGGGAGACTACTGTAGTTCACAACAGAAAAGTCGTGCTCTCGAAGAACTGCACACTGTGGTGAGGATGTGTTAGCCTGGGTCCTGGTTTAGTCCTGTCTAGCTCAGGACTCTATGTTATGTTAATTCCTCATCAAAAATATACCTGGAGTTGTGATGTCATATGGTAATACAAGAAGTGCTCCACTGTGTTTTTAAACTCCATACACCTTCACTAGAATCATTTTAATAATTTCAGCCCTGGAATTGCCTATCTCTACTGAACTAAAGGTAAAAGGTAGCTGTTAAATTGAAGACTTCAACTTCATAAAGTGGAACAGAGCGTTTTGAGCTTTGGAGATGTAGACAAATAATAAAGGGTTACTCAAACATGTGTGAACGAAACAAAACGCAACTCCACATATGTTTTTGATGAGGTAACAACATTCTAACATTGCTAAAAGCTCACAAGAGTCAATTTGAGGTTGAGGTGTTCAAATCAAATATAGCTTTTACTGATAACAATTGTAATTGTGATTTATTTTTAATTACAAAAACATTGGACATGTAGTCCCATTTATTTATAATGTATTTATAAATAAATGCCTCACATGAGTCTCTCATTTGGGTTGCCAGTTTCAGTGTTGATCTGATCTGAAATCCTCACTACCTAAACCCCAGAACCTGCACCCAATCATTGCAGGTGCACTATGTAACTTTTTTGGTAGGGGGAATGTGTTGGGAAGAATACTTTAAAAACGTATTTAGTAATACTGAATAACTGCATTAAAATTATTTTTTCTAAAATATTCCGTTATATGGTCCAATCATAGACTGTATTCTGAATACTTTCACGCAGAGTTGCATTTAAATTATAGAGTGTGAACGCAACATAGGATTGAAAACAGCTTTGTTTGTTTCACAGTTTGTTATGAATTTCTTATCACTGATTAGAGAAGTCACACCTACATTCACCACAAGAGCTGTGTAGTCTATTTTTCTCACTGATTCTGAGCAGTTTGAAGCCTAAATTGTGTGACCAAGTACCACTATGTATTCCTTTGATTTGAAGAAAGTAACTGTATTCTGAATCCCACCAACTGAAAAAGTAATTGTACCGGAATAGTTACTCAAAAGGTGTATTCTGAACACGTATTCTCGGTACATGCATTCAGTTACACCTTATGAAAAATTATAAAGTTAGCAATAGAAAATGAAAAAATGGATTAAGGCAGGCCTGGTTCCAGACTGGCTGAAGGTGCACCCTTTTGCACCCCTCTAGACCCAGGCCTGAATTAAGGACAGTCAGAGGAATTTTCATACCGGTTTAAGGCAAGGTATAAGTAATTGAACTCTTGTGTGGGAAATTCATTCTCTGCATTTGACCCATTCTGCAACTTGTACCGCTATGGCAACCTTTCAGGAACAGTGAGCTACTGCCGTACGGTGCTCAGGGACCCACCTTCATGATCTTCAGGACCACCTGCAGTTATGTAGGTAATATAATGTCCTTATTGACTGCAACAAACAATATAGGCTGTGGTTGTGGTCATGATGACCAGCTCACTGTTAAAGTAATTAGTACAGTATACATAAAAAATAATACAATAATACATTATATTTATTAAAAAATGTCAATGACCAATTTAGTGGTTTAGAACATAATTAAGAATACCACATAGTTTTTGTTTTGCTTATTTATTTATGCTGATGTGATGAGGTCAGGTGGGTGACAAAGGGTCTAAGAGCACAGCAGCTTCCTGCACTACTTCCTCCTTTTCTTCTCCAGCTCCTGTTCAAGAACACTGCTCCACTCCTCCAGCAGAGCGCACTGTTGCTTTGCCTTTGGCAGCTCCAGCTCAGCACACTATTTTGTGGTAAAGTATTCCCAAACTTGGCTTCTCTTTCTCTCGGAAACTTTCACTCAGACCCGAGGTACTTCAAATGTTCTCTGTGTGAAGTCGTTCAAATGTACCAAAGGGCCTGATGCAGCATGTAACGTCTACCACGATCACATCCACTACAAGTGTGAGGAATGTGGCAAGTCCTTCAGCAGCAAACTGTTCCTGAGACGCTATCACGTGCACAGAGGGTAGAGCGATTTCACATGCGACCACAGTGTCCAGATATTCACCAGTGCAGCAGGCCTCAGGTACCACCTCAGCATCCACCTGGGAGTGAGGCTTGTCGACTGCAAGCTCTTCAGAACCAAAGGCACACTGAACAGACACATGTTGAATCACATGAGTCACACATGGGGAACACACACACACACACACGAGTGTGGGAACATCTTTAGAGAAGCTCAAAAAACAGAAACGCAAAGAGCCGCTTTGTGTATGACCAGTGTGGGAAGCTCCACTACCATATCCACATCAGGCACATGCTGTACCCCTGTGAGCAACAAATCACCCCTGTGAGCAACAAACCGCAACAAATCTTCTCAGGCCACACATCAACATCGGGACGCAACCCCAGAGTCTGAGCAAAGCACGGCTCTAACACAGTTCAGGCTGAAAACCCTGGAGATATGACTTCAAGGGTTACAAGTGTAAAACTGGACTACTCATTTCACTAAAGCAGGAATATTCAACTACATTCTTCCCTGAGGGCCAGATTCTGAGGGCCGTGGCCACTGGGCTGGATAGGTGCTCAATGTGCCACCACAGCACCAGGTTTGAACCAGGACTAACCCAGAATTAAACTAAGACTAAACCAGGTCTAAACCTAAAGCAGAATTAAACAAGAACTAAAAAAGGACCAAGCCAGGACTAAACTAGTACTAACTCAGAATAAAACCATGCCTAAACCAGTAAGCAAGAGAAAATATTTTAATACTTGGAAGATGGGCTGTGGGCCAGATTAGATAATTTGGAGGATCTGGATCTGGCTCCCAGGCCACAAGTTGAATAGGCCTGCACTAAAGCATAGTTGACATCATTATATTTAGGATTTTACAAAAAATCTTGCCTTGTTATTTATATATTTTTTTAAATTATGGTGGAGTTTATAACATTAATTCTTGGTGTTGAAAACGTAAGTAGAGGTTTTCTATTTCAAAACTCTCCGCTATTTTTGTAGTTTTCTTCTCAACTTTTTTCCCAGAAACTTGACCGATAAAAAACAGGTCGGTTAATTATGACCAAACCAAGTCATAATTAGAAAACCATGAAAACCTGTCATCTGCACTAAGCTTGAACTGAACCAGGGCTAAATTAAAACCATTACATGACTTGAGAATGAGGATAACCTTGTGAACCATTTGAAATATTTTTATGGTCACATTCATATACATTTAATTTATGGTAAATTTGTAAAGTAAAAAGTTTTAAGATTGTCTGAAAAGTCACAAAAAAAAAAAAATGCAAAATGGATGTAAACAACACATTTTCAGGAGCCCGTTTTATATTTCACTATGAGCATTCATGGTCCTGTTTAGGTGATTTTCAACAGGTGAAAGTGACTAACTGAAAAACTGTTGGCTAATGCTAGCTAGCTTGGGACTGTAATTTTATGTGTGAGAGACTTGTTTAACAGCACAAATCAGCTCACCTGTTGTAGTTCCAACTAGGTCAGCTCTTTCTGGTCAGACTGTGTTAAAATAGAGCTTAGACGAAAGTCTAACAAAGCAACAGACAGAGCAGTGCCTACAGTTAGCATCACACCTCCAGGGAATGTTGATGACATTAGCTGCATAGTATCAATTTCACTGCTACCAGCTATATCTCCTTTAATTTCAACATTCATTTAGAGATAATCACCCAAATACATTTTCTGTATTTGTAAAAAAATTAACATAATGATAATAATTAAAAAAATAATTTAAAGATAAGTTATTGTAGTCCCTCAACTGGACAAAACTTTTGTCCAGTACTGTACTTATTTCGCTCTCCAATTGGTTTACATGTAGGATTTGGCAGCGTTGCATAGTAATTTTGGTACAAATGAAAAAACAACCCACTACTATCCATACACTATGTGAAGAGATCCAGACAGTGATTGAGCTCTGTCAGGGGACTGTCACTATCGTCGTGGCAACTGTCTCTACTTTTGTCCTGGTTACAGTCACTGGTATCTTTCCCGTCGCCATGGTAACTGTGGCTCTGCTCTCATTTCCGTCTGCGCCTGTAAACCTTCTGTTTTGAGTCCTCCTCTGGTTTGTCCCTGTTTACACTCTGAGGTGGCTGTGCACTGGGGCATTCTGGGACATGTAGTCTGGGGACGTCTGCTGCTGCCAAAGCCTTCTGCAGGTTCTCAGTAAATCTGAAAAGAAAAAAGAAAATGTGTCATTCTCACAAATTTTCACAAGATCTTAAAGGAGAAATATTCCGCAAAATGAACTTTTAAGAGCTTTAAACCATATTATATAATATATAATATAGAATTGTTTTTTCATTTACTCCCTCGAAGTTGTATTTAGAGTGATTCATGCCTGTGTTCAAGATGCTATTGCTGAGAAAATTCCCCTAGTTTTCCCCTATACCCCATACATGCCCACTGCTCTGTACTGTGCATTTCTGTACTTTGCAGAGCGAAATGAAGTACTAGGAGCCAATGCCCACCTGCCCTTTTACGCCTCACTCAGACTGCACCTGGTCCATCTGTAGCTCCTGTGTCGGACCGGTTTAGTTGCGGTATGGCACTCACACGAGAACTGGAAGCTCTGCTGTGCTGTTGTGGTCACCCGCCTTGAAGAGGCACGCGCAAGACCATGTGTTCACACAACAACTAAGGGGAAAGGCTTGCAGTCGGCTCCGGCGTCCGGCAAAAACAGAATTCAACAGTCTGAGCTCCTCTCGTATTTTGTACTATACAGAATACTTGCGGCTACCGGACCAGAGCTGCACCACGTGCAGTCTGAGCCCGGGGTTACGGCATGTCAGCTGAAAACGTCATCTCGACAAAGTACTCACATGGACAGCTGCAGATTGCACTAGGGAGCAGCAAATTCTTTTTCATTTGTGCCAAAATGGCTATATCACCGATTAAGAAAATAAAATTGGAGAACGAAGTAAATACAGAGCTGTGGACGTTTACCAGGGATGGCGTAAATGGGGTAGATCGGAGCAATGACATGTTGAATGCAGAAGAATAAATAAGCATTACACAATTCTCACTGACTCTGGCATAAAGATTACTCAGACATGCGAGAATCACATTAAATACAACTCAAATAAAACAAATGAGAAGGGGAAACAACTATAACATGGTTAAAACCTCTGAAAAGTTGATTTTGCATAATAGGTCCCATTTAAAAGGCTCTAAACAGCATATTATGTGGCCACCCTCATGGAGCACCACTTTAGCCACTCCAACAAAAAAGTACTAAATATTTCAATAAAAAAACATAATTTAAAAATGTATGTAAAATGGTCATCTCTATTACGCAACATTATATTTCCTCTTTCTAAAACGTACCTGTGAATGCGTCTCAGGTTCTCCTCCATCTTTTGGTTGCAGATTTGACACAGGAAGTGAATGTAGTCAGGGGTCACCAGCAGAGCACCCTGGTGGGTGAGTGGCACCTCCAGACCGTGGGTGCTACGGATCGCCTGCAGTCACATAAAACATACACGTTTACTATTCAAACTTTAAAATACATAATGTCATATTCTTACTAGGTATATTTAAAGGGCACATGATGGGTAAAAATCTTGCCTAGTTTTTTATTTTGGTGAAGTTTGTAATTTTACTTCCTGGTTGGAGATGGGCAGCAGATGTGACATACGTAGAGATAATTCCATAACTGTTAACTAGCACCCATAATGTTAACAAGGGTCAAAACTGTTCAAAATTGCACAATAGTTATGATTTGACTAATAAAAATAAATGACAACTATGCTTTATGCTATTAATAGAAGGGTTAAAATGTCAGAAAATGTCTTACACTCTGTGTCTGCGTACACTGGTGTGTGAATATGTGTGTGAATGGGTGAGTGGTTCCTGGATGTAAAGCGCTTTGAGTGCCTTGAAGGTGGAAAAATGCTATATAAAAATGTGACCATTTACCATTCCTTGTGCATAAATTGTCCCAGTCTTTTAGATTGAATATTCCCTGTTGTTGACATAAGTAGAGGGATTCTGTTTTAGAACTCACTGCTACTTCCTGTATTTTTGTACTTTTCTTCTCAACTTTATTGCACGCTTAACTGATGTAAAACTATGATAAACACCAAAGTCAGAATTAGAAAAACAAGAAAACCTGTCATTTGCACTTCAAAATGTCAAAGGTGCATTATGTTACTTCTGGCCCATCACCTGCTTGTCTCCACAAAGATGTTATTGCTTTGACTGGAATCATCCGCAGTATAAACGTCCCCATCTCCATGGAGACAAGTGGGTGGCATTTGAGCAGTAAAAACACCTGTAACTGAATAAATGCAAGATAAAGCAAGTAGCAGACCCACCATTAGAAAAGTTACATAGTGCACCTTTAAATAAATGAATATTGACATCTCCAGTATGTACATTGAGTTGGTAAGTTTCAAACATACCGATATGATTTTGCCTGTTTTTCCCACTGTGAGGCCAGAGTTCCTGAAGCCGGAGTTTATGGCCACAGAATGCTGCAAACAGACAACTTTCATCATCAATCACCGGTAATTCATTTATTAACTAAATATAACTCTATGGGTTAGAGAAGACAGACATTACTATTTGTGACCACAGCAAAAACGGGAAATACATTTTTTAGAAAGCAGGAGGTCATTGTCCCATTTGACACCTTTTTAATTTAATTTGTTTTAAACATGTTATCATATGTTCTGTCGCTGTAGCCACACGTACGTCTCAGCCTAAATGTATTCATATCAAAGTTTGACAATTTCACAGTTTATTCCTAGAAATCGAAACAAAAATCTATATTCGAAAATGCTATATTCGTCTAAAACAACATATTAACATGAATTATAAGTTTCACTTTCGTTTTTGACACTCACTTTTTGACACTTGAATCTCCCCTTGTGCTCTGAGCTAAGTCACTCCCCCTTCAGAGCGCTATCACAAAACAATCAGCATGCATCCCAGTAATGAAACTACTGCACATCGCATCAGGTTGTTGTGTACAGTTTTGTATCATGTTTTCGTATATTGCATGGAATCGTACTGGTAACCATAAAGAGGGATCAAATAGGCCCCGGGAGAGATCTCTAGATTACTCAAACATGCCTGGATGACATCTAAAACCTCTTCAGGCATGTTTTTGATGAGGGAACAATATTAAAACAAGCAAGTATTCATCAGTAAAATAGTTTATATTACAAGAGTAAATGTGATCGCACAAATCCCCACAATTTGATTTATCCAAAGTACAGTTATTATAGCAATTTCAGCACTTGCACTAAAGCATCTGGACTGAGTAAGTTTCCAAATTGGGCAATGACAGCGTACACACCAGAATCTGAGCGTCATCCAGTCTGCGACACTGCACATGGAGCACGAACGGTTCAAACTTCAACACAGCGTCTCCACTGGACCGGTCCACAGCCTCTGTCTGCACAAAAACAGTGTTAATTTAACATACAGATGGATATAGAGCCAATTAGTTTCTTAATAAGTTGCGTTCACATCACAACATTGTAGAATCCCTATAGTTGAAATTGAGCTGGAGGACAGGTTAGAATTCTACGGTGGAATTTGCTGTTTAACTGTGAGATTACAGATTTGTTGACATGGTTTATGGTCAATATTTCTGTGCTACTTTTAGTTACATGTGGATAGGCCCTATAATTACAAAGTTCAATGTTTTCTGTCTTCTCTGTATAAATGAACAAAAGATTTTATCACAATAGCTTCAGAAGGTAGGGCCATTATTCAACCCCAAAGATGTGACTTTCATCAGTTAAAAGGACTTAAATCAATACATCAAGTTTGTGAACCCAATCGCTAACAATTATTAATAAGGTTAAACATTTGTGTATCATAAGTTTGGATATTTCTTTCAAAAACAGTGAATCTCCCATAGAGTTATATAGGGCCCTGTCCTCCATTTGAAATGTTGACATGATCAAATTCTTGAGCGTAAACACAGCCTATTCTGATGGTGTTGTTTATCTGTACCAGCTGCTCTGTGATACACTTCTGGTGGGAGACGAAGAGCCACTGACAGTTCTGTTTCTGGACATCACTGCTCTCTGCGCTCTGGAAGGAACACAACAACATGGATTAGAGAGCTGAGAAGAAGTCAAACAAAGCCTCTGTTCCTATATCTTATCTCCTTTAATCTAGTCAAACCAGACACCAAATATCAGCCCTATGTTGGAGACAAAACCCACAAATATGTCTAGAGAGGTGAACTTAAACTGTTGACGAGCATAAGTTTGAAACATGTAACCTTATTTTAGGCAGAAGTGGGGGTCAAAAGTAACTAATTATAAATACTTACGTCACTGTAATTAAGTAGATTTGTTTTGTAATTTAAGTTTTTTGAGTAGATAATTCAGTAAAACTCTAGCAAGTAATTTACTTTGTATAAAAGGCCAAATCTAAAATGCTTCTAAAACTGTGTTAAAAAGTAACTAGTAACTAGTACTTTGTTTAGTGTACTTTCACTACAGTGCAAACTGTACAGTAACTATTTTTTCTCTGAGTACAAATTTTCAGAACTCTTTCCACCACATGGCAGTGGTAGGTAAACAAACATTGCACTTGGGTAAAACTACAGTACTTCAAAATAATATATCTCTCACATAGAGTACAAAGCAGTAAATTACCAAATGAAAAATTTAAACAACTGGGGAAACTATTAGGTTGGCAGTACGTAAGAGTGAGTGTATGAGAAACTTTCTGGACGTAACATGATTTGGAGTAAAAGCATTTTGCAGCAACATTAAAGGTACAGTATGTAACTTTCCGGAGGTGGCACGTCACCTGCATTAATCCATGGAAATAGAAAGTTGAACCCATATTTCGTTTTATGCCATACTGTGGAAGGCCAAGTGAGAGTCAGGTTTGTGGAGATGCAAGCCTGATCAGAGTAAGAGTAAGAGAGCATGTGGGTCTGAAAACTACTCTAGTAAATGTAGCTGAGTACTACCCACCTCTGCTGTTACTAGTACTAGGTAGATGACATAAAAACTACATATTTCTTCTTTACATTTCCTCCGTTCGTACCCCGTCTATGAGGATGACCCGCCCGGAGCAGGAGGACGTGGTGAAGTACTGCGCTGTGCCGTTCAGGAGGCGCACCAGCCCGGCTATGTCCTCGTCCACCCCGCCTTTCTTACTCTGGTCCATCTTCTGCTCGCTCTGTCTCTTCCAGCGCTCAAACTCACGATCGGTGCACGACATATTTAATCTACAATCGGGTTTTTATAAAAGATCTACTGCATTTAATCATAAATATTCTAAAAATAAGAAATCAAGCGATTATTCCTCCAGCAAAGACATGTAAACAAAACATTAGCTAAATGCTACTAAAGCTACACGTGAGTTTTCTCTTCACTTTTTTACAGACACTGAGCAGTGAGCATTACCGCCGTCTACTGGTGACGTTCTGAATGCGCATGTGTAAATAATTAAAGGTGGACTGCGTGACTTTTCTGGTGGAGGGTTTGCTACCTGCTCGTCTCCATGGAGTTGTTATTGTTTTGCCCATTCAAAAGATACAATATTTTGTTTTAAATTGTTGATTACTATGGCAACGGCCCTAGTTCCTCATTATGGCCTATGTGTTTATTGCGTTATTGCTATTGTAGTGATGGGAAGTTTGAAACGTCGTGAATCAACTTTAAAACTTCTGCCTCGTCTTGCCTAAGGGCACAAAGGCTGTGTTTTGGCACTGGTGCCCCACTGTGACACCTTGTATTCTGCAGTCTCCCATCCCAAGTACTAACCAGGCCCAGCCCTGCTTAGCTTCAGAGATCAGATCAGTTCAGGTTTTGACAAAAAGGTTTGTCCACAAGCAGGTTTATTGATTGCTTTTAATTTTTAGCGGATTCAGCAATGTTATTGATGATACTGGGCACCTTTGAGGGGAAAAACAACCTTATAATTAAAGGTTCCCAATGTTTCTGGGATGGGGTCTACTATCTGCTTGTCTCCATGTTATTGCTTTGTTAATGTCATACAGATTCCAGTGTGGTATTCATTCAGTCAGGAGTGTTTTCATTGCTTTAAATACCTTTAAAACATACATTCTAAGCAGGGGTGGCTCTCCACACATCTGACCTGTCACTTGGTCTGGTAACGTCAACGGCTTTTCTTGATGGAGATAGAAGTTTAATGTCATACTGCGCAACATTCCACGCAAAGCAATAACATCTCCATGGAGACAAGCTTGTAGCAAACCCTTTACCAGAAAAGTTACATATAGTCCTTTAAAGAAGACGTATTGTGTCTGCTATGTAGTTATTATCTATGGAACCTGTGGGTCATTATGTTATATTTTAGACATTTTAAATCACAATATTCATCTAAAATGACTTAATAAAGGAAAACCTGCAGACTTAAGCGTTAGAAAACTGCAGTGCTCAGTGGGAGCTGACGTTGTCGTAAATGTCATCACAACATAGAGCTGTGCAGCTGTCGGCCCCTCCTGTGGTAAGCTGCAGATCACGCTTGCGAGCCGCAATTTTTTTATTTTATTTTTTTTTTCATTTGTACCAAAATGACTACGCGACGGTGCCGAATCCTACGTATATCACCAATTAAGAAAATAAAATTGGAGACAAAGTAAGTAGAGTTGGAGACAAAATAAGCAGAAAATAAGCGATTAAAGATTGCTCAAACATGCACAAATCACTCCAAACCGAACTCTGAGAGAGTAAATGAGAAGAAAACAACAATAACATGGTTAAAAGATCTGAAAAGTCGATTTTGCAGAATTGGTCCACTTTAAAGTTTTTCAAAATGATCAAAATCATATCTTTAGATGCATAAAATTACAATATAAAAGCAAACATTAAATAAAATAAATACAAAATAAAATAAAACATTAAAAAATCACCAAAGAATGTATTGCACCTTATTCCAGAAGTTGCCGTGGGCGTCATCGTCATTGGGGTTGTATTATTTTGCACGGGGCTGCAGATCTTGACAGCAAATAAGTTCTATAGGGACGACTGAGCCGTTTTAAAGACAAACATTTCACACAAATGAACCTACTTTATACCATATTTTAGTCAAAGAAAGCACAATTTAGTGGTATTAAAAAAATGTAAACAAAATGTAAACAACGACCCCATCTACTGGCTAACTTTGGTAACTACTACTTTATCATCTTTATTATTTGTTTCCATCATCTGTCCATCCTGATATTAGCTTTGTGAGAGTCATATTAGGTGAAAGTGTAATTGTGTTGTATAGTCAGTGCACAGTGCAGTCTGCTGTGGGATAATGTTTAGGCTTATATCATCATAACGGAGAGAGAGAGTGAAGATGGAGCAGACCCCCAAGCACTGTCCCAGAATCTAAAACAGAGGCATCCAAACAGAGAGAGAGAGAGAAAGAGAAAGAGAGTAGGAGAGAGAGAGTAAAGAAAGGGAGGAGAGAGAGAAAGGGAGAGAGATAGCAAAAGAGAGACGAGAGAGAGAGTGGGAGAAGAGAGAGAGGGAGAGAGAAAGGGGAATAGAGAGGGACGGAGAGAAAGAGAGAAGGAATAAAGAGACAGAGAGAAAGAGAGGGGGGGAGAGAGGGAAACAAGACAAGGGGGGGAGAGAAAGAAGAATAAGTGAGAGAAGAGAGAGAATATAGATAGAGGGAGAGAGACACATAGAGAGAGAGGGAGAGAGACACAAAGAGAGAGAGGGAGAAGAGAGCAAATAAAAAGAGAGGGGTGGAGGAGAGAAATATAGAGAGAGATGAAGGTAAGAAGAGCAAGTGATAGAAGATAGAAAGAGAAGAGACAGTGGAAGAGAGGACAGCATGAAGGTCGGTCCACAGGTCAGTTTTTTACTTTTAAAATGAAATGTGTTTATGTGTGTTTTTTAAAGCCACTTTGCAGTTTTAAGATGTGTTTTTATGAAATTAAAAACAATATAAATGTATATATATGCAAAATTAGTTTGAATACAATCATTAAAATGTAAAAATCTTAAATAAGCATAATAAGAAATTCATTTTTCAGTGTCAGAAGAAAATATTAAATCATTTTATTTCAAATTCAAGTCAAATTAACAGGTCCATATCCATAATTTTATGAACAAGACGTACAAGAGAGGCAGAAAAGAGCACAGAGAATTTCATTTGTATCTATTTAAATATTGTGTCTAAGCTTTTACCAGATACAGATTACCCAGAAGTATTTTGGGTTGTTCCGTAACAGTTGAACCTTGTTTGGCAGATTGTTCCAAGCTTTTATGGCTCAGTAATCATGGTTTGTTGAAGAAAGTCAGTTTTGGCTCTCGGGATAAGAAACCAACCCAACATGTAGCATATCCACGTGACTTGTGTTTTAGTTGGTCATACATGAACTGAGGTACCCTTGGTGTAAGATTTTCCCTGTCTTCCTTCAGCTGCCTTATTTTGAACAAGATGACATTTCATTAAATAGTTCAATTCTAATGTTTGTATTGCTCAAAAATACTTTGAAAAACATGCATTCTTACTGTGAATACAGGCTCACCTCTCCACAGATCTGACCTGCAACTTGGCCTATTGGTGTGTCCGAAAAAAACTGTATCGTTAAAAAATGTACATTTACATTTACAAGTATTTCATACGGATTTCGAGATGTATTAAGGTGTCAAATTGAATGATTTAACAAAGAATTGTGCTGATTTTTGGCTCAACATTAGCAGTTGTTTTTATTTGTGTTTTGGTTTCAAAGTCAGGACATCACCTCAGACCGTGAACATGTTTAAAATAGCCCTTTAGGATTTAAATGGTATATTTGGTGTAGATTATAATAATTTATTTTAATCAGTTATTTACTCATGTGTTTGCATGTTAGAGTGTGTAATGTGGTGTAGTCTGCGTAGTCCAGCTGGTATGGAGCAGGTTTTGCCCTCAGGCTCACATGAATAAGTCACAAGTACTACAAAGTCTTCTGTTAGTACTCATTATACATACTTTGTAGTATCTTATGGCATTGGCCTAAACAACAACACTCAAGATGTTTTAGGTGGGACAGAGGAAGAAGACATGTTCATAGATTAGGAGTCAGGACTGCCTCCATACACCCAACCTACTTCCCACTCCTCTCTCCTCTCTCTCCTACCCTGTTCCTCCCTCTCTCCTCTCTTTTTCTGCTCCCCTCTTTCTCCTTTCCTCCCTCTGTGGTCTGCTCCTTCTCTCTCCTCCTCCCTCTTTCTCTCCTTCTCCTCTTCCTCCTCCTCCTCCCCCTTTTTTCTCTGCCATCTGCTATGTGCTCCTGTCTTCCCTCTCTCCTTTGCTCCTCTCTTCTATCTCTCCTCTTCTCCTCCCTCTCTCATCTTCTCTCTCTCTCTTCCACCCTCTGCTGTATGCTCCTCCTTCTCTCCACCTCCATCTCTCCTGTGCTCCTGTCTTTCCTATGCTTCTCTCTCTCCTTCTCTCCTCTCCTCCTTCTTTCCCCTCTCCTCTCTCATCTCTTCCATCCCTCCTCTCCTCCATCTCTCCTCTCTCCTCTGCTCGTCTTCCCTCTCTCCTCTGTGTTCCTGTTCTCTCCTCTTCTCCTTCTCTCCTCTCCTCATTCTCTCCTCTCTCCCCTTTCTTCCCTCTCTCCTCTCCTCCTTCTCTCCTCTCTTCTCCTCTGTATGAAAGTAGGTTTTTGGAGCAGTGACGTCGCTCTCATTGATCTGCTTCTTTTTAAATTCCAGAGATGGTTTATAGAGACGACAGCGCACTCTGTTGTCCGGTGCTGATTCAGGATTTTCAAAGATTCTGTGTAACAACGCCTACATTTCAAATGATACCTTGCAGCGAGGAGTCAGGCTCTGTTACTTAAGATGAGCTTTATTTTAACAATCTGACCACAAAGAACTGACTTAGCTGAAACTACAACAGGAGAGCGAATTTGTGCTGTTAAACAAGTCCCTCTCAAATAACATTAAGCAGGACCATGAACGTTCATATTGATCACAGACTCCTGAAAATGTATTGTTTAAACTGAGTAAAAACTAAAAACGTAACCTGGCTTGTTTGCAAACGTATGCATTTTGTCACCATTGTAACTGCTGAACATTCCTCCATAGACATGCATGCAGAACCCCCCAGCGTGACTGTCACTGTGAAGTATCAATTCTCTAATCTAAAGACGGACAGACATAAGCGCTGTCCGAGGTCCTGATTCAGAAGTGCGCTCAGTGCAGCACCATGGACAGTGCACGAGGGGATAAGCTGTGTATTTGATTTAACAGGAGCTTTGCGTGAGCGTGTTCTGTGGCGCATGTTCTTATTGGAATAAAATGTCGAATTTGGCTGTACGTTTGTGGTAGGGGTGGGCAGTATTGACAAAAATGAATGACTCAATATTTTAAGTCTATATGACTAGGCTATTTTACGAGACCCGTTAATAGCCTGCCTTACCTTTTCATCATCTCAATGAAACAAAAACAAAAAACACAATGCATCTTCATTCAACTTGGCGTTATCGGTGTGACCGAGTCCTATCTAAACGTACTGATTCTGTCAGCACAGGCCGTTTAGATAAGCTTGCTAAAATGTCTCAGAGGGAAAACACGTCTAACGAGAGTGAAACGTCTCCAGATTTACAGCCTGATCTCCACTGAACACCTGCGGATTGTGTCAAGCTCTCCGCACCGAGCACATGCGCACAAGGTGAGCAGATATGTGCAGCCGGAAACATGCTCCATCCAAAGGTTTAAAGGCACATTAGGGAACAGTTGGCCAGTTTTTGTTTTAACCGTATCGCGTTTATAGAATTAATTTCTTGTCAATGCTTCTGAAATGACAAAGAACTTGTAGTTTATAAACTATTCATGCCACATAGCGCTTTTATTGTGAAAGCGCTCACAGGACGCGCGCGCCCGCCTCTGGTGTGGAGGCAGAACTTTGCGCAGTCACCTGCTGCAGCAGCGCACCGAGCTCCACAAACAGAGGGTACCCGAGGGGAGCCGGGGAGACCCGACCTGCCCCCGCCTAAACCCGTGAGGACTGTAGCGCTCTGCACCGCTCTGTTTGCTCCTGTCACCGCGAGGAGAGCCGCTGGAGGCGGGGACAATGTGCGCTCTGTGCGGGTAACCGTCTGTCACTCCACAAATCCGCAGTTTTGGGGCGAAAAATCCTCGCCTTCGTCGACATTTGAAACGAACCTCCGCAGACGACGATGGACGTGACGAACTGAAGAGATTTACGGTGGAAAGAAAACAGACCTTCGCCAAAATTACGACGGGAATCAAATACAACTCGCTGTCTCCCGGAGACGGGAGAGCCCCACGGCCGCCAGCCATGAGGCGCGGGAAGGAGACCAAGGACAGCGTGTCTCTGCTGCCCTGCTTCTACTTCGTGGAGGTGATCACGCTCTCCACTCACACGTACACACACGTACACACACGCACACGCGTGTGAAGGGGATCAACTTTGGTTCCTCATATGTCTTTATCTGGGCGACATTTTCTCCCACACCTGCACCTCCGCTACACCTGTCACGGTCCTGGTGTGTCCATGAACCAGCAGCTCCACAGAACACGGACTAGAGCTGTGTGGAATTCTGAGGTTTTAGGGAGCGGGCACACGGAGGATTATGGGGGCTACTGCATGCTACTCATATGTTACTATATGGGACTAACTGTTACTGAATATAATAACAGTGCCATATACTAATTAGGCGAGGTAACACACAGGTGTACGTTTGCCCAGTGTTTACTGAGAATCTGCTCGTTGGAGGTCTTTGCTGTAGTGAGCTGTGGACATGGCTGCAGTGGAAGCTGATGTTCTGTGTAAAAGGATCCAGACATTTTAGTATTAGCCTTGCTTGTCTCCATAGTGACACATTTGCTCTGTTGCTCTGTCACTGCTCATAATACAAGATGGCACAGATTAGTAGGCCCTGTGTCTCCAGCCTAGATTTAGATTTTTTATTTTTACTCATACTCCATGTTTGCATAGGACTTCACTTAAAGGTGCACTATGCAACTTTTGTGGAGGTGGGTGGTTAGGTGGCGTTATTGCTTAAAAAACATAAGAAAGGCCATGTCACGGCTCAGATCTGTGGTAAGGTGACCCCGCTCAAAATAAGAATGCATGTTTTTCAAGATATTTTTAGTACACTTAATTGAATAAATGTAAAATATAAAGTTTAATGCTATACTGTGGAGCATTCCAGTCAAAGCAATAACAACTCAATGGAGACAAGCAGGTGTCAGAAAAGTTACATAACGCACCTTTAAATCATTGTTCACATTTTCCATAGAAAAAAAAAAAAAAAATACCGTAAATCTTACAACTGCCCTCACACAGTTATAGCAATTAGAACATTGCAAAGGCTAAAGTAAAGTTTGAAATACCATATTTTCCTCCATAAACAACCAAATCTCCTGTCCTATTCTGCATACAAGCTGCTAACCCTGTAGCTTAGATCTGTGCAAACATGTTCTGAAATGTGATTCTTGTAGTTTGTCAGTATATTTAACCATTTTTGTCAATTGTTCTGGGCATTGTTTGTTTGAAATGTGAACTTTGAATTAGATTTTTTTCTCAAATCGTTCAGCCCTACTGTAGAATGCCACATTGACACGTAACATAACACATTCACTTGACAGGGAGATGTTGGTTTTCTTTACCCAGATATGGCGCTAATAGCTGGGCTTGTCCCTCCTGTCAGCTGCTACTGTGGCTCTGCAGTCTGAGAGAGCAGCCCCAAAAATGTACACACACATGATCCAACCCAAACCAGAGGAGAGGCTCACAGCTCCACTGACCTACATTCAACCAGGACTCACTGCACACCGCTAAAGACACGGAGGAGACATGGATTTGGGATGACTGCTTATAGGAACAATGGAGTGGCGTTAACAAAAATCAATATTGATACTCGTTGGGATTATGCGGGTATTGATAATCCGATGATAGTTTTGCAATCCATCAAAAATGTGCTAAAATGTGCCTGTGAATGTCGCACAAAAAGTGAATGGGCTGTAGAAACAAGAAATACTATTCCCACAGTCCCATAGTTCATGTGGCAGGTTTTCATGTTTTTCTAGTTATGGCTTGGTTTGGGGGATAGAACCTGTGGTCAATATTTATCATAGTTTTACATCACTTAAAATGTTGAAATGCTATCAACACCAATAATTCCATCCAAAATGAAGGGACCATGTAGGCTATTTAACCAAATAAAGGTGTATTTTTATTAGTCTAACTATAACTATAGTGTGACCTGGACAAGTTTTGACCCTTGTTAACATTATGGTTGCTAGGTAACAGTAATAAAATGACTTCTATATATGTCACATGTGCTGCCCATGACGAAGCAGTAAGTGAAATGATAAACTAAAAGAACAAAACAAACAAACAAAAAGTTTTTGGTAAATCTTCAGAAAAATAACTTTAACTATGTTTTAGTTTGCCTGGGATCCAGAATGCACTTCTGTGAGTCTGGTACTGGTGAATTTCCCCGAGTTGGCCGGCCTTGAGACACGACAGAGGGCGTGGTGCCCAGACTGATATCAATCTGTATAAAAATAGAGAGATCAGTTTGTTGGGCAGTGTTTTAGTGAAATGTAGTCTAACCTGCCATATGCACTAAGTTTTGATAATTTCCTTATTACAAACAATATACTAGTTTTGCTTATCTCCAAAATAACAATCCCAATAATATGTTGGGTAGATAATATGTTGTATCTCCATAATTGCATTTTGTCTGACCCATATTTTGTTATTGGGCTTTGCAAAACATTTTGAAAAAACAACATTCAGTTTAGGGATGGTCTGGATTTTGTGAGCTGATACTGATATCCAATATTTCTCTTCCTGTTGTGGCCAATAACTGATATTGGCTGATACCAATATTTGGCTCCATAAAAAGGCCCACAAACTTATCTTAAGTTATAACTAAGTTTAGAAATGATCTTTTCACTTTTGTAAAAAATATAATATAAATGAATTTGTTATGTGTAATCATTATACAGTGATTTTATTGTTTTATTGATGTATTTATTTTTTAACAAATTATTCAATTTTTACTTGGTTCAAAAAGACAAATCTGGGGACAAACTAGGAATGACACGTGAGCACACACAGGGCAACTTAGAAAAAATATTGGTGCCAAAAATCGGCTACATCAGACCAATACTGATATCTGTGAAAACCCTCCGATCTGGGAATATGGGAATATATCATCCTTTCCTAATTCAGTTCGCGGCACCAGAGATAGGATCTAATCCAATAACTACTAAACTAATACAAGAATCCCATGCATTTAAAAACGTATTTGTAGAGGTGTTAACTACAGGGTAAGCAGGCTAGACAGAGTAAGACCCCACGGAGACACAGGGACATTTAGTTCTCAGCATATTACAGCTTGTACTTTCCTATTTACATTTGAACTTGAGAAATCTTTCAGCCCTGAGCCAGACAAGCTAATGCACACTGGTCCCAACTCGTGGCTAAGCTAACGCCGGATTCGTGACACTTGATGTTAATGATATCTTTAACCTTTAGCATAATTCACCTGAATGTCTCATTATCTTTTAAAACACAGATCAGGTCAGGCTCACTTATTGTTTAGTTAAAAGGTTGTCTATCAGATACAGTTTTCAGTGCATCAAAATAGTGTTAGTAGTTACATGCTACCTTCAAAAGTGTCAGCTATTTTATTGTTTTAACATGTCCAGTTTAGAGCTGTGAAGATAAAGGTGCACTAGGTAACCTTTATGGTGTAGAGTCCACCACCTGTTTGTGCGATCAGCTTGGAAGATCACACAGGCAAACAGAGAGGTCTACAACCGATCCTCTTTCAGTAAAGCATATGGTTTTTTTAATGGGGCGGCAGTAGCTCTGTCCTCTGATCCAGAGGTTGGCAGTTGAATCCTCCTCTCAACATAAAACGTCATGCTGCTGTTGGGCAAGACACTTAACCCACCTCGCCCCAAGTGTCTATGTACACAGGTGTATGAATGTGTGTGGGGTGAGTGGTTCCTTGATGTAAAACTTCGAGTACCTTAAAGGTCGAAAAGTGCTATATAAATGTGACCACCAAAAAAAAAAAAAGTACAGTCCCCATACTTTTACTCCTACTTAAGTAATATATTATACAGTGTAATATTACTCTTACCTGAGTAATATATGGTACAGTGTAACAGTACTCTGTAACAGTTGTGGTCATTCTTCCCATTGTGAGTAAATCTACAAGTGACAAAAGCTTTATGTTGACAATATGATTTTTTTTTCACATTTGTGGTTTCTCCTTATCTTATATTAATGTTTTGTTCTTTCTATTACATTAACTTCAAATTATAAATCAGATGTTATACTATACTTGAGTTGTAATATCCACAAATACTTATTTTCTCTTAGCTTGAGTCATTTCTTGGAGCACTACTTTGCACTACTTCTACTTGAGTCTATTATTTTGAAGTAACAGTACTTCTACTTAAGTACAATTTTTGGCCATTCTACCTCCTCCTCTGGCTCTGAATGATACGGAGACATAAGCTAAGATAAACTTTATTGTCCCACAAGAGGAAATTTGTCTTGGGCATGATATTGTTATACTAGAGGGGAGTGGTCTTGGTCTGCATTTGAATCACACTGCAGATAAACGGCAGTGATGGTTTGACACTAAACATTGATTTTTCTGTGAAGAGGGCACAGACTCTTTGGGAAATAAAGGAGGGGCTGGCACAGACGAGCACTTGTGGAGCTGGTTGCAGTAACTTTGCACATATTGCGTCATGTTAAACTTAGTGTTGGAGACAGGTTACATTTGGCCTCCAGAAACAGATTTGAAGTTCTTATAAACTGGACTTTTAGCGTAACCAAGAAGAATAATGAATGTATAATGAATACAGTAACAACGCAGTAATCGGGATTCTTCTGTCACTCTAAGGCTGTGCAATTAATCACATTTTAATTGATGTTGAAAATCAGTCATTTCTAATGGTCAGTGATCAGGGTCTTTTTAATGAAAACTATTCAGGAAAATGATGACACAGAGTGGTTGGCTGATCTTTGGCTACTTGGCTCACACACTCAGGGATTTTAACCAACTAAGAAGTGCATCTTGTGCAGTTCAAGGGACACAATTAAGGGACTATTGGATTGTGTGAAATGAGATGTTTGTTTTTCTTGTATCCATGGAGACTGTGCAAGAGGCTAGCTAAGGAGCTATCTATGGACCTTTGAGATGCTACAGGCTTTTTACACCAAATGTGCCCGCAAATGTGGCAGAAGACCTTCCAGAGGAAATACGCCAAGACCCACGGCGACCGAGAAGCACAGTATGTTGCTGCAGCTACACTTGAATTTCCCTGAAGACCAATAAAGTTTCAATCTATCTATCATGAGGAAAATGATTCCTTCCTGATCTTAAAGATTTTGTGAGGACCTTGAGGTGAGGACCATCACCTGAGGATATATTTTGATTTGAACTGTGTTATTGCTATAACAAAGGAGGAATACTGCCATGCCAAATCCTTCAAATCAGAAAGGAATAATATGCCTGAAACCCATGAAAAGGTAGCGTTTATCTTACAGAATATGATGGTGTCATAATCTCAGATGGTGGACAAGGGTGATTCAAATTTATGATCCACAAATGTTGAATCATATCATTATTTGTTTGGGACTGGCTCTACAAACCTACAACATTTAGCTGACAGCAATAAGTTGAGTAATGGCATTACTTTCTTAAGATTGCTGTGAAAAAAATATTTCACTGTTGTTTATTT